>JAGXCT010036213.1:4309-171725 GCA_022495035.1 Philopotamus ludificatus
ATTGATCAATAGAAAAGGTGTAGTGTTCCACCAAGATAATGCGAGACCTTATACATGTTTGTTAATTTGCCAAAAGTACAGCTTGGATGGGATATACTTCCACACCCACCATATTCTCCAGATCTGGCAGCAGAGAACAAAAAAATATGAGCGCGGCATCATGCGACTGCCAGAATAATGGCAAAAGGTATTGGACCAGAATGAAAAATATATAATTCAACAAAATATTTATTCACTATAAGAATATCGTCTTACATTTTCATAAACAAAACAAAATTACTTTCCAAACAACCTGATATCGATTACCTTACAATTTGATTATTGAGATTCTCAATATTACAAATTGTCTATCCAATTTTCGATTTAATCCACAATTGTTAGATTTCAATAACAAGACGCTCGGATCAACTAACTACTTCGGTTATGACGGGTGTATCAATGCTTCTGGGATAGATTGGTTCTGTAATACAATTTGTCTTCAATTAGGTAGTGGGGTCCGGACGGTGGGCCGGATTCAAAACAAATTTGTGGCATTACACTCCCAGAATTGCTTTTGAGTCCAAACGAAATTATGGCGTAAGCCGCATAGCCCGGCATACACACGGGGTACATCCGGCCGCGTCGTTCATTCGGTTTAATTTGGATCTATTCATTTAAATAAACGTTGTATTGAATCAATTGGATGCGAGATGTGTCTCTGGATTACGGAGCTCGACGGGGAGCAGCTGCAGGATTAGAGCGGTCGCACCAGTCGACGTCGATGTTTAAAATAATGGCATCTAAAAAAAAATGATTCAGAAAAAAATATGCTTACGTTAGGTTTAATAAAAAAATATGCGCAATTATACCTTTCTTCATATTTTATTTTATTTAATCAATTTTAATTGTATCGTCTTCAAAATGATCATTATTAGATATGTCATACACTAACGCTAAATCCAATATTTAAAGCAATTCCGGCAACTCTATTTTTAGTATGGCGATTAGCTCCTTCAACGATGTTGTCGTTATCTCTTATATTTTAGCAAAACGTTATCCTTGCATATTTTCTATTATACCATTAGTTATGAGACCAAGTAAAAAATAGTAATTTTAAGAAAATAAAGCAGCTGAAATATTATAGCGATATTTTTTAATTTTTATTGCCTTGTACAAACTATTAAACTTGTATAATCATACCTCGATTTTTGAGGCACTTATTTTACGCGAATATTACAAGGTCATAAAAAAATTTGAATAACGTATATGTTAAAGTAACATGAACCAATTTAATAATAAGAGCTTAAAATAAATATTAGCCATATATTTAAACCAGAGTAAAATATTTTTTTAACAGTAACTAATACCAGTGGCGTACGGTGGGTGTTGATGCTGGGTGTGCTGTATGTAGAAAAAATATACTGTTTTTTTTTTGGATATACGTAATTTCCTTTGTTGACCGAGTTGCAGGTTGCATCATGATCTCGAAAAGGTTGTTATTATTTTCCTAGAGACTATTCCATCAATAATTCGTTTTAATACTTGTCTATTTTTATTTACTAGTTCATTATGTTGACTTATATTAGCTTTACGTTGAGCTTCAATCGTCAGTTCTATCCATTGTTTGGCGAACATTTTTAAGAAAAAAAATGATTGAACGTGTGATCGTATTTTTTAAGTGCCGCATCCAAATGATTTAGATCAGCAAACCCACTTTTATTCCACACGCTACTATCTTTGGAGACTAATAGAGATGGGCAACAAAAAAGTTTGGATTTAACTTCACAGCCTGTCAACTTTATCATATTTTGAAAATGAAAAATGTCTAGTATATTCATTTTTTATCCTTGTGTTCACTAAATAAGTTTGGAAGAGGCGGGCGTGGTCTAACAATTTTAATAGCATTTATCTTATTTTCATAATTTCTATTCAAAAATGGAGTGTTCAAAATTTCTTCAACACTATTGCTTATTATGATAACGATGGAATAAAATCTATAAATATAATTATTAAAATTATTCATTATTTATTGTTATTTATTATATAACAATTTGTTATATTATTGTTATCCAAAATAAAAAAAGCTAAGACCTGTTTATACAAAAATATGTAACATAAAAGCAATGCCCAATGAATCCAAGATCGAGTAGATGAATGTGCTGCTACTTGGCAGCACGCGTTCGGCCGTTAAACTCCATACAAAAACATTAGTTTCGCTCGCTGAGACCCTACGCCCACATACGCGACGGTACTGTATGCGCCTGGGCAGTTGTAAGATCGTGCAGTGGTCATAGCGAACGTCTTGCCCAATACATTCACATCCGTATACGATATCCTGCCTTTAAAATACTTTCAATATTAACTATTCAAACCTTAAACATATTTTTCATGTTATATATTTTGCGGGTGTGCGGCGCACACCTAACACATCCTGAATATACGCCCCCGACTAATACTAAATATATTACTAGTTATATAAACCGTCAAATTTAAATGCATTAAAGTCATAATATAATCAAGAGTTGTTAAAGTCATATTCATTTCATTGTATGTTATCTAGAATCTGGTAGATATGTATATTAATCCTTTCCACTCTGTGGACCAGATGTATTGGTCAATAGATTTTTTAGCAAAAAAAATTAACCATGTTTATTTTTATATTTATTTATCTTTATTGAATAAGAAATCAGATCAAACCCTATAGAATGTTTGTTATTCATTTCACTAATGAAAATCTCTTTCTGTATATTCCTAAAATAAAATAATAAAAGTATAACGTAGATTCGACCGAAATATCCAGAGTGGAAAAGATTATAATAATGATTTTAAAATTTTAGATTAAATATATATCAACGATTAGTGAATAAAAAATATGTAACTACTAAAGTAACATAAGTTATTTAGCAAGAATATGAAAACATGTGTAGTCATTTTAGGCAATATTTTGAGAAATTATTTCATTATTTTGTAATAAAATTTTAATCATAATCAGTAAAATCTCTTTACCTCATAAATTGGGCTACATGTTTCAGATTATTCATTTTTATGCGACACAATCTCAGAAAATTCCCCTAGGCTATTCAAGTTATATCTAAAACAAGCCTACTTATTATTATTTTTTTTATAAATTAATTTTCAAACATTTCTGAACAAGATTTTATAAAATCGATTAAAATTATTTAATTATAAATCAGATATGATTATTACACTCAACAACTACAACTTATTTTTTCGATTATATTTACTATTTAAATGTAATTTTAAATAAGGTAAAATCAGCATATTTATACATATCCATAGATTGTATTATTTATTAGAAATAAAAAAAAGCCTTATCAAATAATAAATAAATAGTTCCTATTAGATTGACGCATTAGCTACGACATTTTTGTATGATCACAGTAAAAAATATTTTTTTCTTAGAACTGATAAATAACATCTGTTTTGAAATTGTTCTTTCATATGAAAGATGTTACCTCTCTACTTTTTAATAATTTTTGGTGTAGAAAGCGTACAGTAGAGAGCCCTAAAATGTTTTTCAAAATGTTAGTCGATGAAGTACATTTACGTCATTGCGTACTATATGAATTCCGTAAAAGTAATTTTACGATTTGGGCAACTAAAGAAATATGCGGTATACATAGAGATGGTTTACAAAATTTTTATCCTTTAGAATTTTTCATTGTTTAATAAACCGCTAACCTTTGAAAACTCATAATTAACACCGATCCACATCAAGGAGGTTACGAAGATTGGAGTCAATCATTCAACCGTTTGGATTCTTTATTACTTACATTGAGGTATACCTGGACCAGCTCCATTAACAAACTTCAAAGGCCGAAATCCATAAAAGTAATGCTTTATCTTCAATGGGATTCTGGGAACTCTTGGAATATAATCAAACAATTACAACGAAACAATATTCTCAACAACTTTAAATTTTTAACATTGCTTTTGAAAAATATTGACCAGAATTGGAAAATTGGAAACCACATGGCAATGATGACCTTAATAAATTAAATGTAACATGTATCGGACGTGTGTATGAGATCGTCAAGAATGTTGGACTTCGTCTTGAGAAATTCTCATCACATACGTAGCACCTTAGTCATACGAGTGCTATACGACGCATTGTTTCGGAGCTTGCTCGAAGCAGATTCCATTATATGGACGTCTTATGACGCCTCGAATTCCCTCAGAGTAGAGAGATACAGAAGAAATTTCTTAGGTATCTCTACATGATGGAGTTTGGATTCTACCTAAGTTTATACCCAAGCGCATGGGTGCAGGGCTGTCTGGGGTATGTAACCCTCGAGAAAAGACGGTCGATTTACTTAGCAAAGCACTTCTTCAAGCTGTTGGTTGGCGTAGTACATAACCTTCTTGTACTATACGAGCTGCCTTTATGGACCCCATTACCTTATTACCATCGAGCTCGTTTGCATGTGCTTTTTCTTCCGCCATATGTGAGGACAGGTGCTCTCAGAAACTCTCCGGTAACCAGAGCTATTACTTTGCTCAACCACTTGGCCGAATATGTGGATATATTCGATGTCAAATATAGTCGTTTTGTTAATATTTTATATGAGATTTTATAATTATTTTCTTCTCTTTATTGAAATATATGCTGTTTTTTTTCATGTTATTATTATGTTCCAAGCAATATTATTATTCTCATGCTATTATTATGTTTCATGCGTGATTGGCGACCTAGGTTATTCTGTAATACCAATCACGCATTGTCTTTATAAATAAATAAATAAATAACTTAAAATGATGTCAAGTACCTACTATATTCTTTAGACCTTGCTCCTTCTGATTATCATTTATCAGATTACTGATGAAAAAAAAATGCTGCAATTGAGCAAATATTTTACGTAAAAAAACCTTTGCGTATACTAAAATAAATCTTAAATCGATTTCACTTTTTAGTACAATTAAATTTATTACGGCACTCTACTTGTAAAACTTAGTAAACAGAACTTACTAGAATATTCAACAAAAATATCAAGTTTATAAACGAATTTTCCTTAATAAATCGTTCTATCGTAGTTTATTTGCAATAAAGATCCAGTGAATTGTATTCTGAAGATGATATGCTTTTAATCTTTTGAATTTTACTAATCTCGTCATAACTCTTTCCATAATGTTAACATAGTTATGCTATATCCAATGCGCTCAATTAATAAATGTATATTTTGTTACGTAAGCCAAATATACATACATTGTTGTTAGTCTTTGCTTCTAAGCATCAGTTAACAAGACATTATTATGTATAAAATATAATATTTTGTGAAAATTCCTCGATGTTTTCGTACTAAAAATATTTCTCATATTTTTGAGCGTCGTTTCCTTGAACCAAATATTCTCGCAGATCTGTTTTCTTCGTAAAATATATAAAATTTATAGAGGAAATGTAAGAGAATAGAAACGAGTAGGTACACAGGCGCCATCGCAGACTGCTCTGCAAAGTTTCCGAAGTACCTTTTATCATACGGCGGTTTGGAACACGTCCCACACTGCAAGCAACAAGTTTTTGTCATTTTCTTTTGTTACGTGATTTTCGCCGATTTTCCCGCGGGACAAGCGCTTTCTATCCTGGCATGCTTTGATTTGATATTTTTCCATTTCCGGATTTTATATATCAACTTGTTACCGATAATGTGTCACAGTTGCACGAATTCGACGCATGTTATCACACACACTCGCGTGAATATCTATATATGTTTTTTCCAATTTAAAAAAAAAATAAATCAGAATAATCGTATATATTATACGCGTGGGGTTAAATTATAATTGAGGTTGCGGCGATATCGAATCCAATGATTACGCGTTACACGAACTTATCTTATCACGAGTTGAATAATCGTTTCTGGCCCCGAAATTAAATAATAAGCAGAGATTGCCGCCGTCAAAGCTACGGCCTGAAGAAAACTCGAACAAAGCTCTATCCAACTTTTAATTGGCATAAGAACTGGAAAAGCTGAAAATGCTCCACAACACGTTTTCCGGTTGTAATCCCTGTTTCGTGCCAGCGAATGAGCGAGAGGCAACGAAAAACCTGTGCTACTTTCAGCAATTTACTTTCTATTCGAGACCCCTATTGCAAAACTTTATTAGCCTGTTCGCAGCTTGCATATATGATTTTATAACAAAAAAATTGGCATCCGAAATATGATATATAAAGTAAAATTCAACAATTTTCTCTCTATAATAATATATACGAGTATTCACTGTTTCGCAAATGAAATTTCCATTACACTATGTATAAATATTCATATTTGCAAGTGAATACATCGCATACTAACAGGTTTAGGCATTGAATTGACATACATATGAATATTGATGAACATTATCCTTTTGTTGTGTGTAATACCTAATATTACATTGTTTTAATCTGAATATATTTCACTTTATTAAAGATTAAAGAGATTAAATTATGATTCTAAAAACGTATTGATTTTTCTACGAAAAATGTATATGTCATGTCATCATGTATATGTAATCCCCTCTGCTTTTTAAGCTTCCCTTTTATTTTATAAATCCATACTATTTTTTTTCCATTTGTACGAATGCACAATGTACTTTTGAATAGGTTTACGATTTTCGAAAAACAAAGGCTTTATCTTTTGCTGTTGCCAATTGCAATAGCAATCATATGCGAAATTTACAAAAATCATATATAAATTAAAAGAAAAATGATAAACAAGTTGTGTTACTACTACATTGAAGCCAAAATCAAATACAAATGATGTTTCATGTTCATCACTTATCTTTACAAATATGTTACAATTGAAAAGTAATATCATTTGTTTATTCAAGGGTTCCCCTTGGGTGGCTATGTTTTTTTATAAGGGTTTATACTATTCTAGAGATATATTGGGGTCGATGATAATTTAAATTTAATTATTAAATAGCATATATTTTATTTATTTAATATTATGCAAACTAAATTACAAGGGAAAACGTAAATATTTGCTCCAGTATTGATTTGTTTTTTTTCAGTTTAAATCGAGATGATTTTCGATACTTTGAATTAACCCTAACACTGAAACATTATTTTGACTAGTTCTTATTTAATTCAGAAATTACGTTAATAATTTATTAAGAAAATCTAGAAATCGATTAAATATTAAAGAACGCGACGATTAACATTTATTATTAACTAATTTTACACCTAGTATAAAACATAAAACAATAATTGAATTTTTTTTTATTAATATTTATAATAACTATACGATGATAAGCAATCACATATTTTATTTTTATCAATACATCAAGCAAGACCTCTATATAATATAAAATTGAATTATTGTGAAAATACAATCCGTGCTTCTAATATCCCGTTTATATCTGTAAAATTAAAAATGAAAATAGTACAAAAATAACAAAACCTAAATCTAATTAACAATTTATTCTGATTATTTTTTTGTATTCTTAATCACATTTCTATCATTACGGTTTTATGTGCAATTATTAATATTATGGTTATACAGTATGCTGTATAATTTAGAGAAAAATGAAAGGGCTCGATTAATAAAATCTTTCCTTTAAGGTCCGATGTAGAAGAAATGTTAGGAATCTCCTGACTGAAATATTTGGAAGATTAACATATTTTTAATTCATGTTTGAGATTTACTCTATATTTTTATCTAAAAATATTGTTTAACTTTAGTATGTCATGTGAGTTCTAATGTGTTGTAAGGTATAATAATATGAATAACATCAGAGAGCTATTTCTAAAAATGGTAATAATATAATTTATTCTCATAGTAAATAAAGCTTTTTCGAGCTTTGATTATTTTTATATTTTATAATAAAAATGCATTCTTTAATAATTAATTTAAATATAAAATGAACACTTACATTTTGTTTAATATATTAACTCTTTATACAATTTTACAGACTATGAATAAATGTAAGATCATCTAAGGTCTTAAATTATTTTTTTTTAGTAATATTACAATTTAAGCTAATTTGATTTAGCTTGAATTAATTTGAATTTTAAAGTATATCTATAACATTTTAATACAAAACCATTACGGTCATAATTAATTATACGCATCTATTTCAATAGTCAATTTTATATAAAACACAGATTTTTAATTTTGGTTGCAACGAATATAATTGACAAATAAATAATCTAATGATATATCTGTTAAAATAAATCACAAAATATAATATCGAGGTATTCATAGTTAAATCATATTTTTAGTTAAAACCTTAATATAAAATTAATTTTCAACACTATATAAACTATTCCAGAATAACAAAGAATATTAAAGAAATTTCTATTCTATATAATACATTAGTAAATTTTAGAGACTAATGAAGATTGATTGTGAATAAACACAAATAATTACCACTGAAGTGGATTATATTGTCAATATATAAATATTCATAATTTTTTTTAAGAAGTAAATATATCATGGCATATTTTTACCCCCAAACATCATATTTACTTATTCATAAAGCATGAAATAAATCACGGTACAATATAAATCGCAGGCTAGAGATAGATTTTTTTTATGCTCTTAAATAATAAGCTTTGAGGCACGTATTATTTATCTAAGTTTTTATTACCACATATTTTATTAATAATTGGTATTAAAACATATCTTTTTACATATTAATTATTAAATACGTAATGAATATCTCGACATTTGATTTTTTTTTATATTTAAAATCAATCAATATCTTTAGCCTAAATTATTCAAAATCATTAACAATTTTTATTTTAAAAATAATTAGGTGGAATGTTTCGTTCAGGGACAATTTTATTTTTTCGCATATTAAATTATTTTCAGTAGCAAATCGTCCTTTTTGGAATATTTCTCCATTGAGATGTTAAAATTTTGTTATCATAAAGAAAAATTTAATATGAAATTACTACAAACCCAATGGGCCACAAATCTTACTCGAAAAGAGCTTTGCTAAAATTTTATTTATTTTCACGGGTTTTCCCTCCCCGTTATTCTCCGGCGGTAATACATTTTTTTTTCTTTTGTAAGTATATACTTACATATAGATCACACTACCTTGATTATTATGATCAATTTTATATGGAATTTTTATTAAAAATTCCGCAGGACGCCATTACGAAAGGGGCTGACATTTTCAATTATTTACTTTGGCGAGCAAACAAGCTTTTGCGAAAACAAACATCGGAGTGGACAACGCCCAAGTTTTGGTCCTCCGTATCGTTTCCACATTGTTCACCTGTAGAATGTTTACTTAAAATTTCTGTAAGGTAAACACGGCCTAACAATTTCATATTTACAACAGTGCCGTACTTACGAAGTTCGCCATACGCGAAAATATGCGAAACATTTCTATTTAAATTACCCAAGAAAATGTCTAAAAGTATTTAACGATTTTAAATAATGAAAAACGGCGGTTTGGGATTTAAAAAAGTTTTCCAATATTACACGAAAAGTTCGCCATAAATTGGAGCCATTTCATTTTGTGAAAAAGTTCCGTCCGAATATCTTTTCAGCGATACGTGAAGCTTTAAAAGCGCAATGGAGGATTGAGGGGAGAAAAGTTGTTTAAGCTATGTAACAATGAAGACAATTATGAACGTATTCAGATTAAAATTATATTTTTTTATTTTTATATAAAAAAAATTAAACTTGTTTTATTTTTAATAATATTTTTTCTTGTCGGATTTTAAGTGTCGGCAATCTTTTCTCTGCAAGGACATTCAATATTGAATTTCCTGGAAAATGGTTGGTCGACAACAATTTACAAGCTTTGCTCGTCCGTAGCTATTTCTCTAAAAGCACTTGGGCTGGTCATAACTCAGGCAAAGTTGAGGCGACGTAAACCCGCAGCTGCAACAAGAAACGGTAAAATTATAAAATGTATAACTGGCGATATTATTTTGAAATAATATTTTTAAATATAATAATAATTTATATAATATTCAAATTTATAAAAATGCATTCAAAACACAACTGATTATAATTAAATAATAAATTCATTAATAACGTAGTACATATTAAGAAATCTAAATCCAAATATAGTTATTCATTACCTTCAGTTTTTGTATTATACATTTAAATTTATTTTATTGTTAGGGAAAAACATCAGAGCCCGAAACCAACACGAAAAATATTCCTGTCGCCTTGGTGTTTTTTAAAGACCTGGGATTAAAAGTCGTCAAGTGGGCAAAAATCATTGACGACATTTATAACTTAGTACTGATTGAAAACAGATGAGAATTTTAATTATGACGATTTAAATCAGGAAGTCCCTCAAAATTTTATGACGACACGTTGAAATCAGATTCAGCTAAACTTTAAAAAAAATCCAAAAACTCATATGTTTATATGAATTTATAGGCGAGAAAAAGATCTCAAACCTTTTTGTAGCAAATTGCAACGAAATCGAAAAATCAATAGTTTACGATAAAGAAGATTCGAAGAAAAAAGCAATCGTTTTCCAAGAAACAAACACCAATTTCAACTCCACAGCTAGAAGTTGACACAATTATTTCATGCATCTGCTGGAATATTAATGGAGTTCATTTTACCATGATTTATTTAAACATAGTATATGTGTATTGTCGATACATTGTATTAAAAATTTAAGGAAAAATCATCCATTAAAAAATTAATTATTATCTCCACAAAATTATAATCACCAATGAAAAAGTTTAAACAACTGAATTACAAAGTAATTTTGCATTCTCCGTATTTACCAGACGTATAACTTTCATATTATTACCTATTGAGATCGATGAAACATTCACTGTATAATAAGAAGTAAGTAAGTAACCATTTAGGACAATATTTTGAATCATAACCTCCTAGCTTTCATAATAAAGGGATCCAAAAACTCCATGGAGATATTGTAAATTATTAAAAGTTATGAGGCTAATTATATATTTGGATAATGTTTGTGATTAAATTTTAAAAAAATGCTGTGCTTATTAAAAAACATGTATCACATTACAGATTACCTAAAACATTAGGCTTTCTATGGTGTATTCAGAATTTAAGTATTTGTCTTTAATATAATCCTTAGATTATTTGAATACGTTGTGATCTTAAGTCTAAAAAATGATCGAGTTTACAAAAATGGCACTGGGCGATAATGATCCTATATTAAACATTAAAATTACATTTTCAAAACAATAAGAATAAATATTATGATACTATGGATTATCAGACGATAATAATCGTCAGAGAAAAATGATCTGAATTTTTTTACATATAAAACACAACATGAACTTTTCCCATTATATTTTAACGAGAAATTGATCATATACGATAACAAGGACGGTCTTATGATAGAAAATTTCTAATTTTCGTATCATCCTTTTTACGATAATATTAATCTCTTTTTAGTAAACATAGATAACATGTTATAATAAATGAAATTGTTTTATATAATATTTAACTGGATTGCAAATCGAAAATTTCCACTCACATTTTGTTTAGTATATATTATTTTTGAAAATTGCGTATAACTTCACGTTAGCTTTTAACCCAGAACTAGTTTTTTTTTATTTATATTAGGAAGGACTCATATGAAAGTTATTCTCCCAGATAATAATGGAAAAAATATAAAAAGTCTACAATTAATACGGATCTTGAGAGTCTTGAATTGATTCAATTTATATTTTTTTTTTCAATAATCAATTCAAGTATAGAAGTAATTTTTTTTTCATTGCTGTTTAGGAAATATATATATAATACCAATTACACAAAAAATATTTTATCTGCATTAGAAGTTCAAACGCGTAAAAGTTATGATGAAAATTTATAGACATTTATAAGGTTCCTTTAATATTTTTTATCCATTTATAAATTGTTATGGTTGTATATGAAATATTATGAATTGTGCTTGGTTTTATATAAACATATTTCAATATTCAGACGGCTGAGTTCATTGACATTTCTGAAATGTAAATATTTTATTATATTAAAAATAATATTGATGTATTCTTTGGATAAATGAAAGTGGGGCGTTCCTTAATATTCGGAAATAGACGTCACATCGAATTGATTGATCGTGTCTTTAGAATTTCGTTACAATATATACATATATATAGAGATTCAGAATTTGTTTATTCAAATGTATAAGTATCAAAATTTGTCCTAATTACGCAATTTAATAGATATTGGATTTGATCAAACAAACACAACTCAAACATTGATTTGGGAAATGGAACAAAATTAATTAAGGCAAAGATTCAACTTTGCATATCGAGCAAATCAATTATATGGATTTAATTGTTGACATGTTTGAATATCGGTGTACCTTCGTCAACTTAGATTTTGCAATGGATTTTTAATCTATGCCAAAATGAAATAAATAAAATTTCTCATTTCGCGGACATCAGTGAAAATTTTGATATCGTGTTCGAGCATCAATCCGGGTCTCATTTTCAACGAACAATTTCCACTGCCGTAGCAAAATATAATAATTTACGATAGGTAATAAAAGCCTTTGATCGCCGAGTACAATTCATTATGCTTATAAAATGCTTTACGAGTTTAAATTTACTTCTCAATCAATATCAAATTTTATTAGATTTTATGAGACACAATAATTCGAGTACTCCTCAAATATCTAAAGAATATTTCAATGTATTTTTCTTAATCATATATTAATAAATCATTCAAAATTCATTTTATCAACGTCTGAGACATGAATCAATAATCCGTTGCCGAGTGTCCATCAACGGACAACCAGACGCAATAAAACGAATTTTATAATGTGTCCAAAATTGCGACCCCCATACCCTTCACTCGCAATAAACGATTCCATTGTGTTTGATAAATCTTTAAAGTATTTGTTTAGATTTTTTTCGTATTTGTTCTTGTGTGCCAATCCGTCTTGAGGCTGATCGTCTGATGGCTTAACATTTATTATTGTTTGTAGTGATCGTTAACGTTTCATGTTTTCATAAATCGGGCATTGGTTTTTTATGATAAATTTGATGCAATCGTAAATTATATATATCATAATTTATTATGATAAAAATATAATCGTATATATCAATATGTGAGAATAAAAAAGAAATAGTGTGTTTAACATTGTGTATTACTTGAAATTATATTATAAAATATAATTATCATCACTATTTGCAAAAATTAAAATACTTTCCTCCATGGTTGTCCCTGTGGACCTTTTATTTAAACTCTTAAATTATTTATCTGAATAACAAAGATCAACATTTCATTATTTTCTCGCCTTTGGTGTGCAGGAACAATCTGTACGACGTTCAAAAACATTAATTCGATTTTTCGATGAACTACAGATGCAACTGTACTACAAATGTTATTAAAAGTTAGCGATAAATCTCACTCAACCAAAGATTTATATACATATGTGAATCCCTTATTTTTTTATTGTTCGATTTAAATATTTTAAAACAAATGTATTTGATGACTCAAAATATTCAATGAATGAGTCTAAATCAAATCTAAACCTTCCAAATTTGATGATAAGTTGAAATCTCTGGTTGAATCAATTCCTTGTTTGACTAATAATCCTTTCCATTCTGTCCAATTTTAGTCAAATCTATGAGTCTACTCTCTTTATACTTTTTTTAAAAATTGAATACAAGAGATATTTATTGGGAAAATAATTTAGAAGCATCTTTTGGATGTGATATTTGATTAAAAAAAATACATTATTTTTTTAATTAAATAAAAACAACTTGGTTCAATTTGTTTGATAAAAATCCTTTGGGCCTATACTTCTGGCCCACGGAATAGGGTTATTGAATTATCGCACAAGCTCACATCTCCATGATCCATATGTTATAGGTTTGTAATACTAGAAGATTATAACATACTATCCATATTCATCAGACTGACAGATTATTGCTTATTCAAGTCCATGATGCACTTCCTAAAAAAAAACGTTTGCGAAATGCGCCAAGAAAAAAATGAAATGAAAAAATATTTAGGCAATTCATAATCTAAAATACCGGATGAAAATTTTGTTTTTTTAAATAAAAAGTCTATAAAAAAATTATATATCAATTATTAAGTATATATTTTACCTCAATAGCTAAAACTTTCATCCATCTAATAATTTAAATATGCCATTTGCATAAAAAACGTATGAAATGGATGAAATGCTATTGGATAATGAGATCCGTTTTCAATTCTCAAATAATTATTAAATAAAAGTGCTGTGATAATAATTATTAAATAAAAATGTCTTTTTTTACGAATTTCTTCAATTAATCACAATTGAACTGTGTCATTGTTGTTTGGCCATATTTAGGTATTTTATAATGAACAATTCCTTTAATATCCCACAAAACAGACAAGGGGTATTTTTTTCAGTTTTGACGTCGCCAGTGTTATCTGCCATTTTGAAATCACTTTTTTGCAATATAATTTCGAGTACAAAACCTACTTTCATCCCATGTTACAAGATTCTGAATACATGTTGAATTTTAGTGATGCGGTATCCACACACAACTTGTTTATGAATCTTGAAAAATATTTTTAATGATCTTGCACTCTAGAACTGGGGTCGGCAGGAGTACATATTGGCCAAACCACTCTATGATCCTCAATTTATGGTACTTTTGGACGAAATGGATATCGTGTACCTTCTTCAGATTTACTTCTGTATAATAAGTTAAGTACTGAAACGCATTGTTTAGAAAAAATAAAATTGTTCCTACGCGAAAAAAAATCGAACATCAAGAATTCTAAGAAGACACAAGGCTACAAAAATTACATTTCATGGTCGATTACTTTACATCTTAATGCTTTAAAAAGCAGTTGTTTATTTCTGCAGCGTATTAGGAAAAAATGAAGAATAGTTTTGTTGAACTTTTTCAACAATTTATAGCAAATAATGCTACATTAACTTTAATTTAAGATAAATGTCAATAAAATTAACACCTTTCGCTACAGTTGCTGGTTTACTTCAGATGCAGATAATCGATTTAAAAAGCAAGGAACTGTGGAGCAACAAATTCACAGATCTGACCAGTCGCTTGAAAGAACTTGAAAGAGAAAAATCTAATTTAATTTCTCAACACAATTGGACAGCTATAAAACTGCCTAAAATAGAAACAATAATATTTGAAACATGGAATAGTTTGCCTGACACATATGACGCGTTAAAAAAATAGCTTTTGGTATTCTCACAATCTTTGGCTCTAGATATATATTCGAACAAACATTCTCAACTATAAACCAATTAAAAAATAAACTTAGAAATAGAATAACGGATGAAAATTTACGGTCATATATTAAATTAAAAATAAGTAGCTATTTTTCAGATATAGTAAAGCTATCAAAACTGATGCATGGACACCGTCCTAATTATTTTATGAAATAAAACATCTTGAACTCTTTTATCTCCAAAAATCCATATCCTATACATCTGTATATTACATATATGCGGCTCTCTGGTACCTTAGTTATCCTGTTTCTATGACAATTTGGCTCTTCTCACTTAACAAACTGCCGACCCCTGCTCTAGACCAAAAGTATCCAAATACATCTGCTATTTGTGGGACGGATTTGATCAAATTTACTTCAGTTACAATCCGTAACACCTCATTTCATCCGGATTAATTTGAAATGGAAAAGGTTTAATTTAGAGTGAATTGCCCTAAAAACGGATATAATTAAAAATGTTCTTATATAGATTTTTTTTGAATAAAAATACGATACAGATTTGCTTTAAATATAAAAAAGAATACATAATAATGATTTAAAACTATATCTGATAGTTTGGTCATTTGAATCTGGGGCATTGCACGATCATTTTATTGGTTTATTTTGTTTTTTTCTCTTATAAAACATTAAAAATAGATTAGTATTATATTTACAGATATTTATGTAACTTTATAATTGCAATAAAATATTTACAACTACAAATAATTTATATATATAAGGTCTGTGAATTTGTTACCAACGTGATATTCCATTTAAATTTTCTAATTTGAATAAATTTACCAAGGTATTTTTTTCCTTGAAATCCTATCCATTTGGTTTATTCCCCAGGGAAAGAAATAGCAACATTCTATTACGTGAGGCACGTATCAAATTTGTATTAGACCTGCGACATCGCCATCACAATGTCGTTCTCGCTGAACTATGAAAAACGAATAAATTCGCACTATTCTTTTTCGTCGGTGCTGTCTCGGAACAAAACAGATTTGTCGATATACATCATTTGGCAATAGAAAAATGGAAAAAAAGCCAGCAGCAGAAACGCTCTCAAAGGCATCTGGCACACCCACCCTACTCCACTATCACTATCAGTCTGGAGAATTCTCGGGGACGGCTCCATTATGTGAAAAGTGATCCATCAAACACTGCACTCCACAGTTTGTTTGAGTAATGCCACTTACCGACGGTCTAACACACTCTTCGCATAAACTATGTCAGTATATCACTCTCTGAAAACGAAATGATCAATCTTTTTAAATGATGCAACGATATTTCTGTTTGATTCCATTAAAAATATACGTTATGAATAAACATAACCAGTAATGGAATACGATATCTTCCTGTCTGCTTAGAGCGCCATATTAAAATATATATTTTATTATGCCGTACGTATTTAAAAAAATCATATTTTTATTTCCCCATATTTTCTTAACGTTTCCAATATATGTATTATTGACACAAGCATTTCGCATACATTTCTTATATAAATATTTCCATCGCCGGTAATATATTCGAAATAAAAATACACATCTCGTCGTTAATTTGCATGAAAAATTTCTCTAACCATTCGCATGTATCATTATTTTGCTAACAATACATAATAAAATCCTATACTTTTGAAGTGTATCAAAACCACAGGTTATTAAAGAACCTCTACATCCATAATTACCCTTTTGGTACTTACATTTTTAATTAAAAGCGGTAATCTGTTATGGCGGCAAGGTAAAAACATAAAACGCTCGAGTGCAATATAAATATAATTTGCAATATCTCGACAATATCAAAATAAGGTTGAGAATAAATAATATATTAAAGCTGAAGAGCTCTTTGCACATTCTCATATACAGTTTCCAGGCATTGCTCAACAAATATGGAACATTACGAACAGTATTACCACAGGAAATAAATCTGTTTTTCAAAATTTTATTGTACTGAGCAGATATTATGATTGAGGTGAAAGAAATTAAAATTTATTATTGTTTAAAACGGGGATAGCCAAACAATGGCACATTTCAACTCACCAACTTGGAGTTATTGCAGGGTCAGTCATATTAGAAAATATAAAATCATGCCTAAAAATCTAAAATTAAAATATAGTAGGACTATAATACAGGTTTTACAATTCAAATTGGACGTTTTACAAATCAAATTGTACGTTTTACAAATCAAATTGAACGTTTTACAAATCAAATTGGACGTTTTACAAATCAAATTTGATACCTCATTGTATTTTATAAAAAAGTTGTACATTCATAATACATATACATATTTTGTACATTTTTAAATAAGTTAAATTAAAACCTAATAAGACTTTTTTAATAGGATTGTAACTTATTCCCTTTACTATTAACCCCCAATTTTAGTTATTCTGAAACATATTTAAATTTGGAGTGATAAACCAATAATTATTTTATTTTTTAATCAACACATTATACATTTTTTCAGAATATCTTTTATTTTATTATATTTTTTTTCTTATGTCTATAAATAATATCACCACACACGTAGGTTTTTTCGGATTTTCTGTGTTTCAAATAAATAATGTGAACCTATATTACATGTCTTTTATCTTGTTAAATACAATATTATAATTGTGGATTTAATTTTACATTAAATTTAAAATAGAGAAATATATTAAAAACCTTAATACTTTTTTAATACTGTAATCGTATTTCAAGCTTCGGTCTATTAATCCTGCTATTTTATAATTAATATCAAGCAGCTTACAAGAATAATTATAATATGTGCTACCTTTATAGAATGTTATTATTAAATTAATTTATATATCCAAATGTTAAACGAGCAATTAAAATAGGAAAACGGCACTTTTCAAATATATTTTTGCCATCATTATGCACGATAGGAAGTATAAGGCGGAGTAATTTTATTTTCCATTTTCCTGAACCATTTTCTTTAACAGTGTTATTTTTTTAAATCCGTACAAAAAAAAATCAAGTATACATTAATTTAATTACAATATAATAATACTTAATTTATTTTCCAAGCCTCCTTGCCATTTATATTTTTTTTATAAAAAATAGGTCTTTATTATTGTATTATTGTCTTCATAAAAAAATACCTATATGTATCTACTTAATAATTCGTCACTTGGAATGATTTATTATAAAATAAGATATAATTTTAATTATTTTTTATTTAAGTTTAAATCAAGAGCGAAAGTACTAGAGTCAAAAATCACCCTTTCGTAATAATTTTGCAGATTTGATAACAGATAATATACTGACTATCTCTTAATCAGAAATCTCTTGTTAAGACGAACTTTCTTCATTTGTCAAAGCTTTAATTGCAGCTTTCTTGTTAATAAACAAATCATAAAAATTCAAGATTACCATATTTTAATTTATAAAAAAAGTTGTGTACGTAAAATGCAATAAAATATATATAAAATATTACTAAGAAACAAGTTATGCCATTTACCTATATGTTTCACGTAAAAAAGACATAGAACTTTGTCTATACTAAAAATCATATGATAGACCCTGTTATATAAAAAAAAACGTAAAAACAAGGCATAACGCATAGAAAATGTGTGATACGTGCAAAAAAACGCGTAAAAACTTGTGATGTAGATATAAAGTATATTATGTGCTGCAATAAAAAGAAACATATTTTTATTATTATTGCATAGAAACATTTTTTCATGATGTTCATTAAAAATAAGTAAAGATTAATAATTATAATTGTTTGGTCTATTTTTATATAATCTAAAACTTCGGGTAATTGAATTATTATGTAATATTTTTTTTTAATTAAAATGTGTTTTTTGCTTAATTTTCTTTGTAGGATACAAGTACATTCCTTTCAGCGTTGAATTGTATTTCGTTGTCGATATTACTTTGTCTTTTTGTTTCTCATTTTCTCTTCTAGAATCCGTACACTCGAAGCTCGAAGTATACAAGATTTTTCTCTTACTAAGCTCATTTACTTGACATATAATATGTTGTCTGCGCAAGAATCAACTATATACGTATTCTATATATGCTAAATTTAATTATATTAAATAATCAAGTTTATTATAATTATGTATCGACGAAAACATCCCCATAATTCTACCCTAATTAGCCGAACCGCCGTAAATTTCAACCCGAAAATTTCAGCTTATCCGTTGGCGCGTAAAAAAACATTTGATTTATCTCCCCGCCAAAATTACCTATAAATATCTGTTATTTAATTTTAAAAAATTCAGGTCGCCTCCACACACATGTACACGGCCCAGAGTTTAGGGCTTTGGACCCGTGTCGGGAATAACTAAGTTCATTACCATAACAGGGGGCGAGAATTTCACTCTTGTTTCCCGGGTCATTTGTTCACTTTGCACAGCAAATTTATTTTGGATACGCAAATTAGTTTCGAGTATTGGGGATTTGGCGAAATGTCTATGTTTAACTTTTAATTTGAGTGGCCGACCTAAAGCGTTCAACTTTCGGCCATTAAATAAAATCGCGAATATGAAATGTAAAGCGCACAATGGGATTATTCGAAAAGTTTTACACACCACATCATACGGAATAATGTGTGTTACATTAAATTTGTATATTATTTCTATTACTTATAATATAAAGTGCCTCGGAGACTATAAAATAACCGCTCGATTAATTTTATTACTTATTCCACAATAAATTATATAATATTATACGCATTTTTTTAAAGTTATTTAATTTATTCTGGATGTAACAATTCGTTGTGGAATTTCGTTGTTTCAATTGACGACGTGTATATCCCAAATTCCATAACAATTTCCCTTGACAAACACATTCGCATTCCACGCATTGTATCATAAAACGCGTTTGCCCTGTGTTTGTTGTATCTTGAACGAAATGGGTCAACGGCTGTTATCGAAAATAAACGGGGATATGTGCAGAATCTTGATAATGGCGTTATGGCCGCAAGAAACGGTATTTAGATCGGCGGCCATTTGGGTTAAAAACGGCTCGCGCTACGTTGGTACCCCTGCCATTCAAACGGAAGTGCTCCGCCGCCATAATGGCGGACACATTTCCGCCAGCCATAATAGAGAACCCCTTTTGCATAGGTTACACGTGTGCGGTCTATACACCGGGGTATATTATTAAAATATTTAATAGCAAATGCCTATTCGTCATTAATCCTATATGGCGTAATACAAGAATATTAAATTATATTGTTGCCATAATTACATATAAAATTCGGTTGCGAATTTATTGTTATAATATTCGCGCTCCGAGGCATTTGCAGCGTGTGAAATTCTTGACAAATGGCTTTGCCAATATATTTTGTGCACTGTGTGCAAAATTGCTGCATGAGACGATAGAGTGTGAGGATTTTAATGTCGAAACTTTAGTCATTGCCAAATTTATGGTAATGCAAGGAATCCGACGCCTTTGAAACTGAAATTTCGTGAATTTCGCGTTTATACGCGAAATTTACATTTTATTAAAAATGCGGTATGCCAAATAATAAAATATTTCATTTGTCATTGTAAAGATATCAAAATTTTACATTAAAATGATTAAGAAAAATCCTGTTCTATTTGTTATAAAGTATACACGCTCATCAAGTTTATTAAAATCAAATACATTTGCCAAAAGTTTTATGTTATTTGCGTATCTTGACAATGTTAGCAATATTAGATTACTTTTATTAATTTATTTATTTGATCCCGATGGATTGATGACATAACATAAAGATTCTAAAGAGCCATTCATGCATAAAAAGATTCGATACATATTCTAAGTCTCATACGCTTATATTCGCCCTCGAGTGTCATAAAAAATGATCAGAATTCAGAGTTTTTGCCGGAGGATAGATTGCATTAAATTAATTAATTTCAACACGTTAAACTACCTACATACATATTAGTTTATAAAAGATGCGGAATTAATGGATGTCTTCCTCTTGCATAAATTAATAGTTTTCGTCGAATACCTATCCGACTATTAACTTAGCTCAGTCGTGGTTAACTTACATTATCATGTATTATTATGTGTTATGCGTGATTGGCGAACTGGGTCATTCTGTAATGCCAATCACGCATTGTCTTTAAATAAATAAATAAATAAATAAATAAATAAATTATCGAAATAATAGCCATAACACTGGTTATTACTTAATTCTTGATTGTCGAAAAAGTTTCACGTATTCTGGAATACTAGGCGAGTTTTTAATCATGGAAAAATAAAACAAATAATGTTGTTTAAATAATATATTAAAGAACACCATATCGATAATTATATTTTTGGCTAGTCTTTTATTTTAATTATTTGCCGAAACGTTATCAGATAAGTTACTTATAGCATTTTTTTTCTGAATGGTTTTAAAATCATGTGACTATCAATTTCATTCAACAAATCAGCTTCTATGGATATTACTCCAATAATCTAAAACTCTACTAGTGGGTCAATAGAGAAGTATATGAATTAAACTCAATAGAAGCTTTTTGTAATGCGAAAAAGTTCCTCAAGTGTCATGAGTTCTTGCCACCAGTCAAATGATCCATAAAGAGTATTATCTAGATCAGGGGTGAGCAACCTTTTTTAAAAAGGACCAGCCACAAATTTAAAAATGTCGTGTATATAAGAAGTATATAAAAATATTTTATTAAGAAAACAAACCTAGAATAAAAAAATACTGAAATATAACATTCATTAATAGAAATACACCTTGGCCTTGTATGACTCAGGCTTATACAACACGGTTGATGTTTAGTGAGATTTTTTTGTTCAACACGATTTAAAATACGGCGCGTTCACGCTCAGTAATAATAGAAAAGATGGAAAGGGCTCTTATGATATGGATAGAAGTCTGCAATGACAAAAACATACCTATAGACCAAGGGAGAGCAACCTTTTTTACAACGGGCCAGCTATAAATTTAAAAATGTTGTGCGGGCATGTAAAAAAAAATATGAATTGAAGTCAAATATCTTCTTATAAACAAAATAAACCTAGTATAAAAAAAATACAGAAACAAAAATACTATTAACGTGCGTGTTGTCACGTGCCGGTATTAGACGTGGTGGCGATGGCGGTTGGGCACAATCGTAGTTTCGTAGATTCTACGGAGCTATGAGGAGCCAGGCCGCTATCCAGACCAATTCGGTGACGTGTATGCTACAGGAGGTGCCCGTAGCACCCGATCAGACCGTAAATTAAATACGAATTGGCCCTAACCTCGTCTGATTATTATTGCTACAATCCGCGTGACAGCTCGACTCCCCAGGCTTTGGCTGCCGGCCACAGCCCGTATTCGAAGGCCTAGATAACTTGGAGAACGTCTGTCTACAGTCATGACATCATGACTGAGACGGAGGTGTCCTCCAGGTGGCAAAGACCCGCCCCAGAGCTATAAGGCCACTGTTTAGTTTAGTTTAGTTATTAACCTAGCCGTACCGATGAGGTCTATTTGGGACCCCAAGTTTTTGGGGTATAAATTTAGAGCTCCATATTTTCTGTTTTTTAAATCCAGCATTTTATTTTAAAGTTACCAATCTTAATGCCAAAAGGAGAAAATTTCAAATCTGTTATCGTAGCATTTGAGGCTGTTTAACGAATGCTAAGGACGATCTGCTGTTTTTAAATTCATGAAACCTGCTGAGAAATGATTCCCTCATATTTAAAATGGTTTGTCAATAGATAAATTATTTTCTTGGCGATGCTTCAGCAGACTCGGAAAGTGAAACAATGTTTCCCTTGAGCAAAGGGGAAAATTTGTTTACGAATGAAAAGACTTCTTCTAACATCGAAAAAATTGTGTTTCGTTTCCCTTGTAGTTTATGATTAAGCCGATTTAGATGAGACGTAACGTCTACCATGAAATAAAAGTTTTGATTCCACTGATCGTCTTTTAGTTCTGGACAGTGAACACCTTTCTCAAGAAGAAATGCTTTAATTTCTGGTAATAGGGATTCGAAACGTTTTAAAACGTTCCCTCTTGATAACCAACGTGTCTTGTTATGAAGCAGAAGATCATCGTCCTCACTCTCCCTTTCAACTAAAAATTCTTTGAATTGGCGATAATTAAGAGCTTTAGCTAAAATGAAGTTGATAATCATAATCGATAATTCCATAACTTTACAAATTACATCTGGAAATGTCTGCAAGGCGCTTCTTGATAAATGATGCAATGGTAAGAAAGTATCTTGTGATTATTTTTTCTTAAAAAATAGCAAAAATCTACTCTCTTAAGCCGGTCGGACTCTTGGTCCAATCTGCTTGCCCTTGGAAAATTTGTGCCATAGCCGCATGCGGCTCTGGAACCGCACTTTGCCGACCCTTGGTCTATCCTAACGTCTTATGACATATTTTATTTCATTCAAGTAACATTTAAAAGGCAGTCTAATAATTTCGATTATTTAAATAAGTATAAGTAACTCTTAGAAAAAATATTCGAAAAACAGCAGTAATTGAATTTCGGGTATCTAAAAACTTTCCAGTGCGTAAAATAAATCTGCCACAGCTGTATTTCTATCATCCATCGACATTGTATTTTACCATATTGCAGATTCACCGAACTGAGCACGCAAATTTCAAAACAAATACGTTCTGCCGAATCCGCTCCAACAAGTAACGGTCCGGGCTCTCGTTTGAAAATTCAACTGTCATACGCTCTTCTGAAAATCATGAAACACATTTTCCGATCCATTAACCTGCACACCGATCGTCAGTTTATCATCAATCGTCATTTATACGACACTGTTTCAAATTTTGGCACAGCTCCGAACAATGTGCTCAGTCGGCCGAATCGACCGGACTCCGATTCAATGTTTGCACGAAACTACAGAGCGGAATGTGACGATTGCAAATCGAGCTGTAATTTTTTTGCAAATTAAATAAACGAAACGAATAAATAATTGATCAGATCTCTTTTAAAAATTGAACCACTCAACCGAAAATACCATGTTAAATGTTATACTGTTTTTTTAGTGGGAAAATTAATTTTGACCTGGTAATATAATTAATATAATTAATGCGACACTATGCCCCGAGGCGACATAATCACAGGGGACTCCCCGGAGCTTCGTGATGGAAATTTACTGGTAATTGCTCTGCTTGATGATTTCAATAATAATTCGAAAGCCATGATGGACGATCTAAACGAATAGAATATTTTCATTATTAAAATTTTCAATTATGAAAATTGAATTCAAATATTCTTAACACGTAAAAATATGAATACTGAATAAATCTTCACAATGTCACCTATTTTTTCAATACATCATTCAGATTTTACAATAGACATTCGACAATGTTTATCATAAGCAAACACAAAGCCTATTCGGTCCCCGTCGATCACCTGTCATATCGTATTTCGAACTTCCACCGAAAATGTATTATTATACGAGTTTTTCATTTGATATGTGATTACATTAAATGTTAACCCATATCAAGCTAGCGTTACGTGTTAATTTATTATTGAGGAAATAAAAATTAATTTCCCACGTTCGATAATTAAAGTGGGAAACTTTTGATTGGACCATAATTAAAATGTCCGACGTCGTTCATTTATTTTATCATAATAACAGTATGATTACGTTGAAGTTTAACGTTCACTTTGAAGCTTTTACGATTTATCTTTTAATATAGAATTGTCACACATCTATAATGAGGGAGAGTGATCATCAAAATATGGTATTTTTAATAAAAAAAAATCGTAACAATTAACATTCGAAACGTTTAAATTTAAAAAAATAATGTGTGGCGGAAAGATTAGACACTTTTTTATACGACAAAGAGTTTATTCAAACAAAAACTGTACAATATGATGCCGTTAATATTTTCTTCTCTGATCTTCCTCTATAAAATAAGCTAATTTTATTATATCTTTCGTAAAATTCTGGCGGTTTATTTTATTAAAATACGACACCAAGTGATTTGAGACTTTTTAGATTTTTTTTTATCGTCTCTATTAATTCCCAAAATAGCCTACCTAATAAAAATAGATCCATTTTCAATCATATGTTTTTAAGTCATGGAATAGATACAGATACCTAATTTCATGAAACCCATTTCTTTTTTCTCCTCGGATTGATGTAGAAAATCCACTTATCCTTAAAAACAATTTACCTAAGAAACTTATTTTTTCATATCTAGACAATAAAATAAATAGATGATGATTATTAATTATTACAAGACAATTGGAATAAGTTCTAATGGCATCCAAATATTATTGTCAATTTTTTTCCTGAGCCTTTTTAAAAGATCCTCTACTGTTGACCCTGAATAACCCGAGGTCTTGGGATAATTCTTTGATCACTTTACGCATATCTTCTTCTTCGGGTGCCTTTTCTGTTTTTGGACGTATGAGATCTACGTGTCCTTGTTATTTCTCCATATAAATATCTGGGGTTGACGAGCTGGAACAATTCTGGAGCTACCAATCCAGTCCAGTTGCGAATATTGCGGAGTCACGTCACCTTCTTTCTTCTCAAACATACTTTACCTTCTACTTTTCCATCCATGATGGTCTACAGAAGGGTATATACCGGGATGGAGCAAAGAATGCGAAGATCTGTGGAAAGAGTATCAAATCTCGCACTGTCCAGAATTAGCCAATAAACTAACTGAGGCCATCAACCTCAAAAGAAATGGGTGCAGTCCATGATATCCATGGACTGTTCATTCCAGCAGAAAATACTGGGCCCTTCTCAGGAAGCTGGGTGCTGCTGAAAGACCCTAAATCAAATCTAATGTGACTCCTAACCAAATGGCAGGTCACATATTAAACTACAACAAAAAAATAGGTGGGCAAAGAAAAGCCCAGGGCTCAAAGGAAGAGTTCATAGAACACTTGGCAAACCTAAATGATGACATACAATTCTTAAACCCAGTGACCGCGAAAGAAATAAATGCAGCGCTACGTCAAATCAAAAACGGCAAAGCGGCCGGCATTGACAACATCCTGCCAGAATTTCTCCTGCACCTGGGTCCAAATGCAAGGCGATGGCTAGCCAGACTCTTTACCGATGTTTCCGAAGGCTGCCACCTTGAATGGAGACAATCTCGCATCATAGCCACTCTGAAGCCAAAAAATCCAGAGTTAGCTAAAGGCTTCCAACCCATTTCTCTCCTTAGCGTTATATACAAACTCTTCGAGCGGGTACTCCTTATAAGAGTCGGACTAACCGTCGAAAAACACCTCCCACCCGAACAAGCCGGATTCAGACCAGGGAGGCTGCAATGAACAGGTTCTATCACTGACCACCTACGTCGAATGCGAATTCCAAAGGTGTACAATGACTGGAGTCGTCTTCTTGGACTGACACGGTATGGAAACAAGGACTCCTACTAAAGGCTGCAAAGATCCTCAAATGCAAGCAAACAATCAAACTATTATACACTCTGCTATCTTCTACGTTACAATTGACGGCGGGCACAGTAGAAAAAGAGTTCTTCAAAATGGACTACCACAAGGCTCTGTCCTAGCATCGACGCTCTTCAATATTTACACCTCAGACATACCGGAAACTGCATCCTGCAAATTTATATACACCAATGACATTCCATTAGTGAAGCCAGAGACTTCCAAACGATAAATAAAATGGAAAAATACTTTGAAACATGGAACCTTCAACCAAACCCGGACAAAACAGTCTCACAGTCATCCACTTAGCAAACGTGATGCCCAAAACTACCCTGAATCTCACAATGTGTGGTAAAGATGTCCCAACTGACATAGCCCAAGATACCTTGGGGTGAAACTAGACGAACCCTGTCGTTCATAACACCTGCAGTCAGTAAGGGCCAAACTCAAAACCCGAGGTAGCATTGTCAGAGCTCACCGGGACATCGTGGGGTTTGCTCGAGTTCTGCATATCAACCTCTCTGGCATAGCGTAGCTGAATACTGCCCTTCAGTAGCGACAAGAGCACCGAAGGAGGTTGACACGGGCTAAACCATATTATGCGCAAGATAACAGGCTTAATGCGTCCGACACCAGTTCCATGGCTACCCGTAATCTCACGACGAGCCGCCAGAAATCAGAAGGAGTCGCTGCTCTCACCGCCTCTGGAATCGCATAGCCCAAATGCCACACCTACCAATCCATGAAGACCTCACAAATCTTCCATCATTGCGGTTAAAAACAAGAAAACCGCCGTGGACAGACCGCGGAGAAGATGACTCAATTCTTAAATCTCGATGGATGGAAGAATGGAGTGGACGCGAACAACGCGATTGACCTGCTGCGGAGCCGAGCGGTTTCAATCTCCCGCACAAAATGTGGGTAACTCTAAACCTTCCCCGCACAGGCCACTGAAGGGCAGCTGAAACCTTCTATAAATGGGAATACATAGAGCGATTCAGTCCACCGACCTCGTAGTGGAGGAATGTCAATTTCAATCTTTCCCTGGTGGCCTAGCGGCAATCAATACCCTTAGTCCGAATGCTCTACAATGGCTGGCGTCCGCGCTATGGGCCTCCCGCGTGAACATGATCATCATCTGCTTGACCAGCGCATCATTACACCCCGATATCTGCAATCCCATCACCTCCTAGTACTATTTTCCCAATTGCTATTACTATTACTATTATTTTTCATTACTATTATTATTATTGTGTATAGGTGTGTCATTATTATTATTATTGTTTATTATTATATGACTGTTGATTATAAATAAAACCATGTATTCTGTATTCATACGACAAATAAAATAAATACAGAAGGCGATACTTTGGTCCATGAATGATGTGTCTAAAGTACTAAATTTTACGGTGTCCAGAAGCTCCAGAAGCTTGTGAGGGAGTTGAAGGATGGTTGTATTCTTGAAGAAGATTCAAGACGTTTGCATAAATACCCTGAATGGTCTGATATTATTTGATTATCTGGCTTTATTTGATTTTAATTCATTATTAAATAAAAACAGCATGAAATTTCTTAATTGTGTCTTTGAATTTCTGTCCTTTTCATGTGCAAAAAAAATACCCAATTATGATACGAATTCTAGGAAAATTTATATAATTTCTGATCTGAATAATCAGAAACTTTTTAGGTAATCAAGTTAATATTAATTAACATATTTTTAGATTTTTTCTATTAGCAGTAAAGATAAAATTAGACTTAATGATATAAATATTATATATTTTTTTAATTTATTTTTTGTACTAATCAAATAAGCCTATCAATATACAAATGATTGAAAATGTGACAGAAGCACCCAGCAGACATTAGGAAATATTCGTCACCCCAAGAACAATAGGCATATAATATAGAGTAGCTACTCCTGGATGCCTCGACACTATACAGATCTCCAGAGAGATAGAGTGCTTCCGTTGTTTTTGTCTTGCGGCCTCGCTTTCCCGGGGAAAACCTAAAGATAACCCGGCTTTGTGGCTTAATGGTTATCCGCTACAAGGCCTCATAAATACGTGACGCCTTTTTTATATCGTCCCGGGACACAATCAAATTATTTATTCCAGAAGGACGCGGTGTCATCGCTAAATTAACAAAACGGGGGATGTGCTCAAATATTAATCATTAAGAATTTCAATCTGTAAACGCCGCAAAACAAGCGGATTCCAGTTTTCCATTGTTTGCCGCGAACTGCATTAATATTCCGATGCCGTTTCATTTATTCAAAACTTATTTTAATTTTAATCATTCGGCAACAGGCGGGCGAGGGCACGTGCACACGTGGTTTTGTTGCGAAATAATTAAAGTTTAACCCGTGACGCTTTTCAATTATAACGGTTTACGAGTGCCGCTCGTTTTGCACAATATGTGCCCGGCCATTATTTCAACAATACTAAATTATGCCAAATTTGTATGTGACGTAAATGCAAGGTAATACTTTCGGCTGAAAACTTGAAAGGTTAACAACTCGCCTTCTTACGTAACAGTTTTCCTACAGAAATTTGCAGATTGAACGGAAAATTATAAGAAAACAAATTTATATAAGAAAAATTGAATAACATATTAAATTTATTGAAGGCTCTGCCTGTTTTTAAATTAAAATAAATATGTTTTTATCTTATTTATTGACATTTAACAAATAAAACATACCAGTAATTAAATATTACAATATAAACTATGTAATTTAATAATACCATTCCACAAAAACCATTTATGATGCCTCAAGTTCCTATTTTCGATGATGAAGAAAAATCATAAAAGGGCGTTGTTTTGTCTACATTGAGAAAATAAATTCAAAATCGCCGAAGAAACTAAATCCTAAATCAAAAATTGCATTTCAGAAACATTTTGATGCTAACTAGTGCTAGTACAAGTATATGATAATTATTACTTTAACAAAGACAAAATTATACTTACAGCGTACAGTGAAACCCCGGTTTTACGTTTTTGAGTGGACTGATAAAATTAAACATAATTAAAGGAAAAACAATGATTCAGGATTAGAAACAGGGTACTAAAATAAAATAATTTCGTTCTGGAGATGAGTCTTTGGAAGATGAAGCAAGGGCGTGTCGCCCTTCCGACTTTAAAGACGACATTTTAAATGCGATATTGGAACTCAATACGTCACAACCTACAGTTTATCGCCACCTGGAAAATCCAGGGAAAGTAAACAAGTTAAGCATATGGGTACCACATAATCTCAGTGGCCGAAATAAGGTAGACCGAATGTGTATTGCTGCAAGTCCCCATATGCATATAGCATAAAATCGAGCCTTTTATGGAGAGGACAATAACAGGTAATGAAAAATGGATCACCTATGAAAATATTGTCTGCAAAATGGTTAGATAACCCCTACCGGACCCTAAACCCAATATTTATGACAAGAAATCTTTAGTGTTTGTATGGTGGTATCGTCGAAGAAGAATCCAGCACGAGCTGATGTATCGTCTCGTACATACGTTCAGCAGCTGCAAATAGTTGTTAATGAAAAACTATTAAAAAATGAGTCCTGCACTTGTCCTGGATAGGCGTTATCCTGTTACAAGATAACGTCAGACCACACACGGCAGAAGTGACTGAAGAAAAAATTATGGAGCTCAACTGGTCTGTTATGCCACGTCCACCCCCCAGATCTTGCTTCTACGGACTACCAACTTTTCTATTCCTTACATATTTTTTAATGAAAAACTTTCATGAATGATGAGCAAGTCAATTAGGCCCTCAATACCTTCTTTCAGTCCAAACCCATCAAATTGTATGAGGAAGGGGTCGATGAGTTACCAAGATTGATATGGTTTTTTTAATTTTTAAAGCAAAATAAAAGTATTGTAAAAAAATCAGAAAATATTTATGACTCAACCTAATAATTAATATAATACCCCGTTGAAAAAATTAATAACTGTAAAAGGTTGGCAATTAAATACTATAGGCATTGTAAAAAAATGCTCAGTATTCCAAAAACATATCCAGAGACTATACAAAATAAATATTTCTCTAAATTTTTAGTTGATAGTGTAAAATAAAATGTAATAAATAAATAATATATTTGATTTTAAATATAGCATATTTATATACAAAAATATTTGATAGCCTTACAAAAAAAATCATGTATACAACAATTGTAATAACATGAATATATAGTAATTAGAAATTTTTCTATTTTATGCTTTTTAGTAAATAATTTAGTTGGTTAATAGTTAACAAATTAACTTAATTGCTAGCTTACTAGATATAAAACAATATTTTAATTTAAAAAAAATATATATATATATTAAAGCAGTGTTCTGTCTGACAACTGTATTCTGTATCAAACTTTCAGCGCTTAGCCATAAAATAACTACATTACTGAAAAGTTTTTTAATATTTTATTAAATCAATTTTATAATTAATTTATCATGAAAATTTGTTAAATTCAGCCCTAAAGTAATATTTAAAAATTAACATTAAATTTTTTGCGCATTACAAAATATTCTAAACCCACATACGGCACTTTTATGCGATTTCTCGTACTTTATGGTAATATTAAAAAAGTATTCCGTGCAACTGCTTACATAGTAGTTTGCCGAAGCGGGTTAGAAAGGACCGGAGTCACATTTACTTTAAAATTTTCATAACTTCACCACGGAAAATAGTTTTAAACTCTACCGAAAGCTGGCGACTGAATAAATTTTAAAATTTCGCGTTATTTAGAAACGACATCGCAAGTCGACTCAAGCCGCATCTTCAGACTCGAATACAATTATGGCAAAAGTTGCCGATTTGAATATGGCAGCCGCTAAATGGCGTAATTTTATTATTCGGAAAAATTATCCGTGGCAAATTTGTGCCATCTGAAAATAATCCATCGAGGGCGACGGAGAAGACTAAGCACATTTCCCCGAAGATTTGCATCGGCGTAGATTGAATCAGATATTGCCCGGCCATTATCGTAAGGCTTTATGTCCTTAAAATAAACTCGAGTGGTGATCGTAACTTACCACCAGATGCCTCGGTTTACGATAGATTTTTTTTTATTTCTTCAGAGTAGATTTCGTTTCATCGCCTTGCGCTATTTTTATTTGGTATTCAGGTCGACGTTTATTATGCTCGATTAATTCTGAACGAGAAGTCCCTGTTCCATATTAAAATTCTAACACAATGTATAGATTTTCTATTTAGTATATAGTGTACAATACTATGTAAAATTATAGCATATTCAAAAAATTAATGTTATAAGTAAAACTATACATATCTGCAGTTTCATTGAACCCCCTGTTCTTGAGCAACACATAGAAGACGAGAAAATGTCTTCCGAAATCTCTCAAACTATATCCATAATTAATAATTAGGGATCGGACGTATCCATCAGAGCAAATGCTAAAGCGCTAAGAACTACTTGTGCCATATTAAGTAATGAAAGATTAAGTTATTTCCTACAACGTCATCTTAGATAATTTATTATTAGCATAGTAACTAATTTATTGCCTAGAAAAACTTAAAAATGGTTTTTTAATAGCAAATTTTAATAATAAAACCGGTCAATACCATTTTCTTAATAATCAAGGTATTTCCATTTTTTTACAAGAATTTATAGATAATCCTTAATAGTCGACTAGAGAGAGATTAGTGTCCTTTATGTTTTTTCTAATATTTAATTCCACAGGTCATTTAAGACATTATCATATAATTTTGGAGATCTGCGTTTCACATTTGGCAATTTAATATCATTATTATATATTTAAAGTAAAGATAATTATCCTACTAAGATTTTATGTGCAACAAAAAACCCAAGAATAATTCAAATAGCAAATAAATCGTTACAAAAACGGTAAAAAAATAACTACAAAATGCATAGTTTTTTGTTAAATGGTTGAAATCAATCTTCATCTGCATCAAAATGTTAAATATCACTGGTTTTCACCATATGTGAATCTTTAGAGAATTTTAAATGCAGATTTTCTGAATAGTGTATTTTTTTTATTAAACCAAAAAACATAATATTTCACAAATGTGTATCTTCTTCAGCCGCAAAACTTAGTATACATCACACACCTTCAAAATTACATCATAGGTAAAATGTTGATACAACGATCACTGAATAAAATTTGATTAACACTATTTTTACAATATCTTAATTGTATTGAATTTTTTTTAAATATATATTTTTATTAAAATCTAGTGTAATTGATTGAAATATTTTTATTGCAAAACCCGAAATATGTATTCTATTCCCGTAATATATTTTTAGTATGTACACACAACTTTCAGATAAGTAAGTTTCGGTAACTTTCTATGCTTTACGCAAACTTTAAAAACTTTTCAATTAACGTCAGTATCTCAAGTCAATTTGATATGCTAGGTGAATTGCAAATAACTCCAGCGTATTCAGTAATTAAACATGCTCTTATCTACAACTTAAATATTAAATCACGCCCTTATGAATAATATACATATTTTTTTTAATAATATTGTACATAGATTCAGGGCGGATTATCTTATATTGCGATATAACCCTTTGTGACGAACACTTGTCGCCCTATGGACGACCGCCATTTTTCTCTTTGCCGAAAAATGAAGGCAATTTATCATAGTCAAAAAGTCGAACAACAACAGACATCTCATTATTTCGTAACTGGATGTTCCACCGTCTGCCAAATGTATTCACGTTACAAATTTTACCAACTAATCACAAATTTTTGCATGTCTTCGAAGTATACACGTGTGCAATAACCGAGATACGAAAGCTCGACTCGGTATTTCTCGAATTGTGGCAAAGCATGAAAGCTTGCATGTACAGGAAAGGACGGTGGGTCGAATGCCAAAAAATCCAATTTGTTTGTTTTCCGGATTTCAGTCATGCATCGACCGCCGTGCTTTGTTTTTGTTTGGCTCCAGGATAAATCCAACAGGGTAATCTTTCACTCCACCGATGGAGATCTCGAAGACCATTTAGCAATTAATCAACGTTTCAACCTTTCGAAGCCTTTTGCAAACGATCGGCAATGACCGTAACGGCGGAGCCGAGGCCCTTTTTATCCCACTCGTTGTTTGTGAAAGGTTTAACGGGAAAACCAATTAGGGAATTGGGGTCACCTGATAAAAGACGTGAGTGCAAAACAAAACATAATTTTTTTATTTGCCACATATGAAATAATATCTAATAAATTCAAATAAAACTTAGTTCATATATAATGTATTATAATATTAAATATTGTTTTTAAAAAAAATGTAATACGTATCGCGCAAAGCTTGGAGCTTTAAGCTCAAACAGGCCAATACAAATGATAATTTCAATTACAAATTTAATATAAACCTTACAAAGAATATCGATACAATAATAAAATTATTCAATTAATTAGAAATGGACAACAAAATTTAAGAAAACCATCGAATATCATAGTCATTAATTTCTCAAAAATATCGTGTTGTATCAATATAATAGGATTATATTAAAAATATTGAAATATAGTAATATTGCTAATAAAAACCTGTATCTTAAATCTTTTTTTCGGGTGGTACAATGAGTTCTAATAATTTTATTTTACATAATTATTTGAACCAAAAATTCTTTTAACATTTTATTTGTCCTAAGTAAAATATCGCTTTGCATTACAAAACATATTAAACCTTTTCTACAGCCAACAATAAAATAAGCATTCAATATGGCTTCCAATGTCAATATACGCCAGTACAAGTGTACTGACACAACGAAAAAATATGACCGATTTATTTATTATTATAATAATGAATTAATATATTTAATGTAGTTCCGATTTGTAGACCATTTGAATGACTTATCCCATAGATTAATTATTGACTTTTTTCTTTGACATTATGAAAATAATTACAAAGAAAAAAATGTATATTTCTATTCTGTTATATAAGTAATGTCAATTTTTTGTTATGGCGTTTTTATATTAGCTTGTCACTCACTAACTGCCGTCGAGTAAACAGGTAAAAATTTGGTATCATTTTTTTTCCTTAGTAGAAATTAAAAGGCTAATGATTAAAGAGACTCATTTACGATTTTTATGATATTTTTTTCAATAAGGGATTGTAGGCAAAATAAGCTACTGAGGCCATCTGCGAAATTTATTGGGACGTTGTAAAACTTTCAAAAGTCTTGATTGAGCATTAGAAATGATGAACTAAGATCAGGAAGACGCTTTAAATACATGCTGGTATATGATCCTCGCAAAACCTACAAAGGAACTATCTCAAGATCTCGGCTATCCCTGGTCCACAGTACAAGACCTTTTGAAAAGGATTTATAAGAAAATAGAAATGAAATTTTGCACAAAGACAGCTCTCGAACAAGGTTAACCATCTGTTCGTCGCTTTTGTCTAGATAGAGACCGATCAGTTTCTGTGAAGGATTATTACTAGTGATTAAAAATGGATGCTGTAGGACAACCCAGAGAGAAAAAAATAATGACTTCAACCCCTCGACAATCATTTACCTTGAAAAATATTCCTTCTTTGTGTTTGGTGGGATATTTTGGGCTTAATTTATTATAAATTATTAAAACCTAGACAAACAGTTACAGCCAAAATTTATTGTGCCCAATTAGAAGGATTGTCTATCATCTTTTTAAATCTTTAGAGAATTTACCAAAAAATTTTTTTTTTACTTTTTCAGAATACTTAAGTAAGACACTTGGATTTTTCGACTATTTTATAAGAGAGGAATCGAAAAGTTACCTAAACTGTGGATAAAAATTAGAGAGGACAATGTTAATTAAAATCTTCCAAACTAAGTTAATAATATCAAAAAATAAGTTGTGTTCGTGTTAAAAAAAAATATTATATTATTTCTTTGCGTTTTGCCTTATATATGAATTAAAGATTGCTTCAAATATTTGATTAAAATTGGCGTCTTTTTTCATCTTATTTTATTATTTTCGTTTTAATAAGCAGAAGTGTGATCTTTCTCTTTGCTTCTGAAAGCTCAAACTTGTTATTTTTATACTGGCATTGGTTATTAATTCCGAGATAACTTTTTTGGTGAACGTCAGTGAGATTTAATTACAAAAATATAACAAATCTGATAGGTTCATCTTTATAGTTAAGCTACAGTTAAACCAAACGAATATATTATTTACAATATGTCTATCAAACTCTTTTACCTTGGAATGTATTCCCGGGCCGATTTTTTTCTTACCACTTTTTTCATAATAATATTTTATATAAGTAAGATCCATTTATATTAAATATATGACTAATCTTGTAATTTAAAACCCCAACGTCGTGTCATTTTGTATAAACTATTTGTTTTTATAATCAACGTGCGTTTTTAATAAATATATTTACTTAATAATTTATAAATAATGCTAGAAAAATTTGAAAAATGATTCGATTGTCTCTTACAACGACTGTAATCTTATATAACATTTTAATTATTACATAGATATATAAAAATACGTCACTTGGTGACACCCTGTACATTACCACACGTGCCAGACGCACCGTTCACATACAAATACATGCCACTATACAATAATGAATATTTGCACAGTTTTACATGCACACGCGAAACAATTTAATCAGGATAATGGCGTCTGGGAGCGTTTTTGCACATATTGAATTGCCAACAATTGTTTCACGTGTGTGGCTGTATTTGTTTTAAAGTTTGAACAAATCTACAAGTGGCTAAATAGTAGAGGATTAATTTAATCCAGGCTGAAAATAAAGATGTGTGAACTTTCAGCGGCGCTCGTGTTTGAATGACTTAATTAAATTCCACGAACGTCAAAGCGCCGGAGAATTAAAATAAATATTGAATGGAAATCCGAGTCTCGTCACTTCTTCAGCTGGATTCGGTGACTCGTTTTTTATTATTATTTATTTTAAATCATATTGGACCTCTTTAAATAAAAATAATCAGTCTCTGGACTTTTATTAATGCCCGATACAATATTTTAGCAAACAATTCATCATGGGGTATAAAAGGATGTTTTTAAATCCAAGATCTGACTGTCAAGAACAGCGTCTAGACAACATATCTTTGAATATTAAAGCATCCTAATTTATTATATATATTTTTAAAATTATATATACATATTATGCGATTTAATATAATAAAATATATTTCATTTTGCAAAATATACCACAGAAATTATGGTATCGTTTGTAATTTTATATTTATATTTAATGAAAATGATGTATTTCTTACCTTGATCGTTATTTACTACTTATTCCAATTTTGAAGCTTTTTTTAATGAAACCTAGACGCACATGCTTCTTTATTCACACTTTTATCACGGATATTTATATGGCATATAATAATTATTTATTCTTCTGCCAAGGATCTGGACACAATCATAGATTTCTAAACGTTATTATTGAAATTTAATTTGATCAACAAACACAATCCATATTACAATTTACATTCCTTTCTAATAAATAAAAATAGCTATATATAGCTATAATAAATATTATTATTAAATAATTAATTATTTCTTATTACATTTACGTTACATAAAACTCTTATTAATATATAAAAAAATATGTTTTGCTATTTTGCTAATTTAAAAAGTAAAAATAATTAATAATAATAATTTGTTCAGAAAGTTTTTATTGCAAACATAATGATTTATGAAAAAAGCATATACTTGATAATTTTATAATTATATAATACATATACATAAGCATAGTAATGATGATTTGCATTAGGTTATAGAACTTTTTTTTGAGTACATAAGAATAATAGCACGAAAAAAAAATATTATTTTAGAACTTATAATAGAAACTTTATTTAATTAAATATTAGAATTATAACACAAATTATTACCTGATAATTTATTGATTGGTATCTATTTTGATTCTGAATCTGATGAAAAATTCAAACAAAGAAAGTATTTATTTAAAATACATTTAAATTCATTTTCTAATTAAATTAAACATTTTAATGAATGCAGATTTATATCTCATACGTGTTATTTAATATTTTATTTTAACTACAATTGTTTTTATATTGGGCTTTATTTTAAAATACGTATATGCCTCTGGCCAAGAGACACTGCCATGGAAAATAAATATTTGAGATGAGTACAATAGTCCATAATGTCTAAGTTATTTGGACTATGACTATTTAAACTCCTTTGATAGTTGGTTTGTATTATTATTATACTACTCTAAGTATATTGCACAGATTGTATGTATATAAAAATAAAGTTACATAGAAATTAGCTATAGCAATAACGGAATATGAAAATATAAAATAAATACAAGTATGGCAAGTATTTGCAGTATTTTTTTATGAAAACAAAAACACGAATATATTTTTACCAGATATTGCAAATTTTATTTGCATCCAGCATTGATAAAAATATATTTTCGTAACGGTCGTCGCAATCATCCCTTTTATTTTTTTTCTCTTTCAGCCAAGTGCTACTTAAAGCTTTGCCACTAGTTTTCAGGTTCGTTGGGATCCATCCCAGGGGGAATTCCTAAATGTTAGCGCTTCAGTGATTTTTCCATTGCAGTACGCATTCATGTTCTGGATACGAAGTTTGTACCACCAATGAAAAATTTCCGAATCCCATTATCTCGCACAATATAACTAAGTGATGACGTTAACTTAAATATAAATATGATTTTATTGTCAAGAAATAAGTAAGTTTTTTTTTAATAATTTTTCATGAATTTAAATTATGCGTTCACTGTAGTATGTACATAATTTTGCAATCTTACCCTGCGAATACTAATTTCATATATAATTTAATTATTTTTAGTACCGGGGAGCATCTAGAAATCTATGAATTTTGCAGGCTCGTCTAAACGAGAGGCTTTCAAGATGCGAAGGCGAGAGCAGATGCTGGAAATTTTCATCAAAACTCTGTCTTGCGACTACGATTATAATAAAGTCGCTTAAAACCAGGGGCGATCAACCGTCGGCTGGCGAAAATCTTCCCTAATGGCTCGTTGTCGCCATTTATTTATGCATAAATTTAAAACGCGCAAAGTTTTCTGAGTAATGAACCCTGTCAACGAAAGCCCACGGTATAAATTCAAAATTACTATTCGGATGCTATATAATTCAGCGATGCAAATTATTCTAAATAAACTAAATCCGGTATATTATAACATGCTATATATTAAAAAAAAAATATTGCCATATTCAGTGCAGTTGCATTGTGATGCATATTTGATTCTTGGTATTCGCAGTTCATTAGGCGCATTTCAGATCTGATCAGATCACTTGAAATTCCTGAATAGCTGAAATCTCAATTAATTCTCGATCCGGAACAATCTACATACAATACTCAAGTCCAGGTATAGTCAATATATTTGCACATATTTTTTTTATCGTTAATATACCCAGTAGACCACAACGGTCCAGCACGGGTACAATGAACTGGGGTAAATTTGATTTCGGCATTATCTGCTTTTCGCTAGATTTGACTTTGGGTAGAACATGTAAAATTATTCAAGCAAAATTCCCTGAGCAATAAGTACATTCTGCTTAAATTTCAATTATTTTATGAACGTATATATATATTTTTAAACATATAATCTGTAATATTTTGCGTGTCTCTCGGTTTCGCTATTAAATTTAATATCGCCACGCTATAATGTATCAATAGTTGAAAATTATTAGTTCGTCGGACAATGAATTTAATTTCAAACAACCATAAATTTTATGGCCATATGCGTGGATGTATGTATGATATTATGGAGAATTTCTTACATACATTGTTGCTAACATAATTTATTATATTCGAAGCTGCAAAACGCTAATGTGATCCTTTACAATTTTTTTACATTCATATTTATAGATTTTTTTAACTAGATTTCAATAATGCATAAATTACAAATATAAAATTTAGATGTACAGTTACATTTTCAGAATATAAATAATATATTAAAATAATATTCGTAAATATTTTTGATATACAATAAAATTAAATTCAAGACCGTGTCATATACGTCGTCCTCGTTAAAACGCTATCAACCCTCACGGTTAATAACCCCTAGACGTATTCCGGAAAACCGGGTCAGTGCCATCAACTTCGATTACCAATATTTATAAACGACCTTTAACTGAAATAAAAGCGTATCCTGTACAGAAGGAGAGCAAGGCTGGCTTGCTGTTGAATGGCGCAACGGAGTCTCACGAGGATAGACTCAATTTAAGCCACCGAGCCATGAACTAAAGATAGATGTCATTTACTATCCACTGAATATAAAGGCCATTGTTAATTTTCTTTTTGACCATTAAACGAAATGAAAGTCCTACATAATGGCCGGGATATGCGTCAACGTGCGATGTATGGCCATCATAGTCCCGGTATATTCTCTCAGAGTATTCGAGTATTTAAATGACTTTCAAGGGTATAGTTTACAACAGGGGTTGGTAACCCCGCGAGCTAAGAAAATTAATTAATAAAATAAACACATTTTACTCTCAACTCTTTTTATCGAACTCTGAATGTGTTAACAATTATTATTTGCTACATTAAAAACAATACTCATATGTAAATTATATACAGAAATAAAATAATTTTGTAGATCGAGTCACTAATAATGGTTAGCTCGTTTTATGCATTTTCAGTGATGTCAAAATTATAAAATAAAAAAGCTCAAACTGCAATCTATCATCGTTTTTCTGAGCTAAATGTAAATACGAATGAAACATTTAAAAATTCATTCGAGAAAAATGAACAAAACGATAGACGAAACAAAGCCTAATCCTTTAGTGAAATTTAGTGAAAAGTTTAAAGGTTACCACGTAACCTTCAATTGAAAATTATTCTACAACGATAAAATTTTTATGAAATTATGTTATCTCGTGTATTTATATTAGGAAAAATACCCCTTGCGAAAAAATATGACAGCAATAAGTGATGAATATTTACAATACCTGTACATCAGGATTTAATCATAATTTGATTAAATACATTTTGTTAACATATAATTTTGTTGTCATCAATTATTCTTTTACTTCTTATCCCTATTTAGATTTAATTAATTGGGAATAATGCTAATTTTTAAAATGAATTTATTAAAAATTAAGCAATTCAAAAGTTCATATAACTAAACTAAACTAACTAAACAGTGGCCTTATAACCCTGGGGCGGGTCTTTGCACCTGGAGGACACCTCCGTCTCAGTCATGATGTCATGACTGTAGACAGATCGCTCCCTCCAGGCTATTCAGGCTCTTCTATCACGGGTCAGGTCGGCAGCCAGTCTGGAATCGAGCTGTCACGCGGATTGTAGCAATAATAATTAGACAAGGCTAGGGCCAATTCGTATTTAATTCACGGTCTGATCGGGTGCTAGGGGCACCTCCTGTAGCACACACGTCACCGAATTGGCCTGGATAGCGGCCTGGCTCCTCATAGCTCCGTAGAATCTACCAAACTACGATTGTGCCCAACCGCCATCGCCACCACGTCTAATACCGGCACGCGACAACACTCAACTCAAATCATTCATATTAATATAATAAATTAAATAAATTCTATAATGCAGGTATAAAGTTAATAATAAATTGAGTCCTCGGATGGAAAATCTTCTTGATATCAGGCATAATATTGGTGAGTTGAGTTCTTATATCTGTTCCTATACTTTGATTTCTTTGCAGTATAAGAAAAGCCTGCTATACTTAAATGGGTTGTAGTAAGCGGAAGTAAAATAATAATATCTCGTTTTGACACATTGGGATATTCTTCTGATAAATTCGCGCAGAAATCATTTAATGGCAGTTCAATTAATTCAATTGGATTTTCGTGAGCTTTCGCGCTTACGCCTACTGTTTTAGTTTTCACGGAAAATGGATTACGAATTCAAGAATCGTCCTACTACTTTTCGGGAAATATTGCAAAAGAATTTCATGTTATGTAGATGTTTTTAAAATATTTTTTAATCTACTAAAGAATCAATTTTTCTCTAGTATTAAAAGTTGTAATACTTTTTCCTTGATATACAAAAATTATCAAACTTCTAGGATCTGTTAAAACGTCAACAAAATTATATCCTTTATTATTATTTTGTGTCCTCATAGCCATCTTACTTCAGTATATAATAAGAGAGTTCCATATTTACTACCCATTTAATCGCACAAGTTTTTAAATTATCTGCATGGTCTAGATTTTACATAGCTCTTCACTTTTACAGCTTCATTCAAAATATTTTTAGCTTTTTAATGACTGTAGGTAACTTTTTGTAATGACTGTAGGTAACGTTTGTTGTTCTACTATCAGAATACGAGATACATCTTTATCATATCTAACATTGTTAGAGCATCGTCTGTACAAAAATCAATACACTTCTCCAAACCCTTTATAAAACATTTAAGTCCTTTGAACCCTCGGATATAGAAATTTGCACCGATTTTATTTATTTTTAAAATCTTTGTCTTTAGCTAAATACATGATATAATTTAATGTAGCAGATCTGTTTTCTTCAGACTTTTTCTAACCATTAGCGATCTTTATTATCTGTATCTTCTTATCGATCATAAAGCTCGAAATATCCTTCTCCAATACCACATCTTGATGTAATCTAACCTTTAAGTATTAAGTAAATGATGAAAATGTATATACCTTGTGAAAATAATTACTATATATTGACAACTATTAGAATATTATATCGCACTATATAGGTTTTTTTTAAATTAATCCTTTCTTAGATAGAGGCCCATTAATTGCGAACTTTTTATTTTAGAAAACTTTTCTTATTTTTTATAAAAATTCTTGCAGAAATTTTTGAGGCATGAAGCCTCAAATCTATAGCTTATCCACCTTTAGTTTTAGTTTTCATTATTTTCATTGCATTCATATAAACTTGATGCTGGCTGAAATCCAGTGATGACTTGATCTGAGAGAGCAGATTCTGGTGTTATAAGCATATATACAATAGAGCAGGTGTGTAGAGGAGAAGGCTTTATATTATTAGATATGGGTTCCATGACGCAGCGAAAGAGTGAGGCCTAAAAAGCAGTGTGAGGACGTTGTCTTGTAACCTCAAAATTTGAAAATTAAACATGATTATTTCGAAACCCGTACTTAAATAATTGTGTGAAAAAATATTTAAAAACAAATTTAAAAGACCCCAAATCAGAATAATTTAACAATCATGTGCTATGATGAAATCAAATTCTCGACAAATCATTCAGAAATTATAGCAATTATATATATGGTTCACGCTTTTTAAATCTTTTTATGCCGATTAATTAATAACAAGTGTTTCAGTTTTCTCGTTGGTCACTTTTTTTCAAATCTTTGTAGATATAGTAAAAGCTATCTTCGAAGTAGGGTTCAATAGGATATCCCTACGTTTTTATTATATAAATGTAATTATTCTAATTTATGGTACAGGGACACTATCCTCGGGCGCCATTATTTAACAACTAACCGTAGTATAACCGCCTTTTCGCTTATTAAAGCCTGTTTTACTTTTAATGCGGGCAATTAAACTCGAAAATAAATTATATCAACGTGTACCATAAACCAAATGACACCAGGACCCCCAGACGGCCGGGGGCACTTACGCTTTTATTAAAAGTCAACGCCAATTAAAAATATTTATTGCCTCATAAACTAAATATAGGGATGGCTTGTAGGTAGCACCTGGTTTTGTGAGGTATACTATTATACATCCATCGCACTCTCACATAGCTTTCAATATATGTTCTTCATGCGCGAATAAAACCAAGGGATTTGATCCAAATTATAAGAGGGGGGGTTGCCATGGCATACACAGGCTGAAAAAGCACCAAGTCATCCACGTTCTGAAGCGTTGCTCCGTATTGCCGGCGTCGTTCATTCAAAAATAATGAATTGCAAGGGATGATTAATGATCATCATTGTTTAAAAAGTTTCCCGCCAAAAATACGTTTACAATATACACATAATTCATTTGGTCGACACGCGAGTGTTTCTATGAAAATCCATCGTCACTGAAAAATGTACACTCTGTGCTATTCCACTATGACTTGTAGATTAATTAGCAAGGCAATCTTTAGATAAAAAAACATAATTGCGTCGTGATGAGGCACTTCAAAACTGCATAATTTCAGCTCCTTTCTAATTATAAATTAATCTAAACTCATTATTAAATTAAACTTGACTATAGATTAAATACAATTGATTTTATATTAAATATATAATAATGTTAGAATTCATATACAAACATTTGTATGTATATTATATAAAATACTTTGTTATAACCATGATTTACTGTAGTTTATATACCATAATTAACTAAGATTAATTATTATACATATATAAACATGATATGGGATACATTTTCGAAATAATTGTAATTCTACATATACATATATAAATTTAAAATGTCTCAAGGAATATTTTAACAAGAAAATATCTTCTTTCATTATTTTTACATAAATACGAATAATTTTTTAGCAATCTAATCAATCATTATAATTATGCTGATACTGTTCTTCTATCTCCTCATATACATTTCGAGAATTAAATTCAATCAGCAATATTATTTGAGAATTTAGGTTTGTTCATATTTTATAAATACGTAATGTTTATAAACGTATTTATAAAATTAAAAGTAATATTGTAATTATTTTCCACTTTTTTAAATACATAGATTTTATTAAAAACCCTGCTAACTCTTTAATTTAATTAGATTGCTATTCTAATAGTTTTATAATATTTTTTCGATGTAATTATCATTGCTGAAAATTTTAAAAGAATATTTTTCCATATTTTACAGTGATTACGTAAGTTTCATATTTTACTTATTTCTAAATCTGAGGCACACAACAAAAAAAATATCTATCACTGATGATTTTAACGTAAGTTTTCTGAAGAATTTTATAAAACATGTTTTTGGTAAAATATGTTTTTGCCATATCATAATCTTTTCAGGTGATAATCTAAAAACCACTTACCGAAATACCCTAAACAAATTTAATCTAGTATCTAACCAGTGTGAAATTCCCTCTAGGGGGGGGAGAATTTTCCAGAGTTCCAGAGGGTGAATCTCTGAATTGCTGAAACATTGATTAAACCCTGCAAACTCAAAAGGTGAAAATTGTGTTGGGGAATGAATTACTGAAGAAACTTGCAACAATCACTGTCGAATAACAATATCCAAAATATGATGATATAACAATTTACATTAAAAATCATGTTGTGGTGTCTTCAGCATTAGGTTTAGTTTCAATTTAACTTGACGAATTGACTGATGGCTCCTTACGTTTACCAAATATCTTTACTCCGGTTCATCTAAAGAAGTGTTTTAATTTTATATTACATTTTTTTCATACAACATGTGAGATGGATTTAAAGAGGAAACGTAACTGAGCGAGTATTTAAGCTTAAGATGGGCATATTTTTTTGAAGCTGGACTTCTCAACCTGGCTAAATAATAAGGAAAGGAATAGATTATGCGCCTTACATATTTAGTGAACATTTGGTCAGTTAAATGAGTAATATAAATATCATAAACAAATGGTTTGATAGCTTTTATGAGCATGATCGAAGCATGGAAAAGAAACGTGGGGTTAAACAATGTTGCACCCCATGTTGTGTAGTGAAATATTATCAACAACTCTTTTACTAATGGCAAAGAACAAGCACTTGTCATCAAGTTCACATTCATATTCAAAATTCTGCAGCATTTGTAAGAATTATTATCAGCCATGAAAAAGGAGATTAGCTTGAAAAAATAATAGTAAGTAAAATTTTTCTAATTGCCAATAAGAGGCCCAAAGGTAACACAAAGAGAATATAATTATAAAGACATGTTTTAATAAACAGTAGAGAAATTCCTGTTTTTCCACAATGTAACCTGTTGTTAATTATAATTTTAATAAGTATTTTATAATATTCATAGAAATAATTGTTATATTAATTTATTAACAATAATCACCTGTAAATTAAATATGAATGCATATAATAATTATTTTATTTTATTAAGAAAATAGAAACAGTTCTTAATATATGCTTAGATAAATAATGCAGTGGTCACGTTTCAGGTAAATCTTTTTATCCAATCCTAGTCACGTTGCAAAGCTACGAAGACATGAAGCTTTATATCCCATTTGACCATATACATAAAGCTAGCAATGCTTGCTTTTTACATAAAATAGTAAATTACAAAGGTAATAGTTAAGATTACATTAATAATCATTTATTATAATTTTTCAAATTTATATTTCAGTAACTATACATAAAATTTTAAAAACCTTTGAATTTTATATAAAATATGGGAAAATTCATTTTTCATTCATAATAATGTACATAATTTAGTAAAATTGAATTTGTCGTTATCGCCGGCTGTGCAAAAAGTTTTAATGCCATCGTAATCTCGTAGCTCTCGTAGCGCTGATGAAAGAAAAACATTTTTTTTCATAAATAAATTATTTCAATTTCTTATCATAATCATATGGCCTAAATATATTTAAGATTGACATCTAAAAACATCAATGTTTATATGAAATATTTCAGAACGAATCCACATATAAATTTAAAGATGAAAACTTTAACTCTGTAATATTAGATGGATTTTAAATTGGATGGACGTTTCCTTTAGAAAATTGAGATTTTCAGCGGACTGCAGTACTCGGCTCTCAAAGCTTTGAAGTTTTAATGACACCCTCATGTGAAAATACAATAAGAAAAATTCCATTTTTTATTAATGTCTGAAAATACTGTAGTGCATTAGTAGAGTTTTTATTGATCAACAGAAAAGTTGACATTCAAAATAATAAATAAATGATAAAAAGCCGACCTTACACCACATGACATACATTGTTAACTACGCAGAACAACTTTGCCAAAATTCAAAGGTCTCGGGTCGTAAGTCTCGCTCGTGGCACTCTAAACTTTGCAAATTCGCAAATCCTACATTAAAAAGTTTTATTTTAATGTGAAAATTGTGCGCCGGTATCATATAAATTATTGTGCGCATGTTTTGTAAAATAAAAATAAAAAAAAATGTCTAATTATATTTAATTACAATCTCTTCCAGTATGGCAGCGGAATATAATTAACCTCATATTTTCCTGAGAGTTGAAAAAAAAAATCTACAAAGTTACCAAGGCGTTCTGCATTTCAGATGAACGTCTCTGGCACGGTTCCAGCGGCCTGAATAATTTGAAACACTGCAACTGAGTAAAGCATTAATATTTTAATTATTAACGCTCGATACTGAGTAACGCTGAAACCTTTTTTTTATCATGTTTAACGTAAAAATAAATTACGTTTTTTCGACAGAAGCCAAAAAGATATATTCATGTCGAGAATTCCGTTGCTAAAAGGTGTAAATTTGCATAAAATATAAGCTTAATTTATTAGAGAACCCTGATTGGACGATCAATATTCGCCCAAGCAGTTAATAGGTTCGATGTCGGGCTAGGGCTATCTGCCCATATAACTTTACTCTGGCCCTCCTAATGATACCGAATTTCTTTTTATTGATAAATTGTATCGTATATTTCATTCTTGCCACCATCAAATATTCATGATTTTAAATGAGAGTATAGCCTGAAGTGGGTTGGATTTCGGTGAAATGTGAAAAATTACCGGCCAAAAATATTGACGCCCTAATGGAGCATGTCTATCAAATTCAAAGTTTTTTCCTGATATTTCAAACTATCTACATACATATAATAATATTATCTTCTTAAAATGAAAATAAAATGTTTATGTTACTTACTCTATTATAGTTTTTTTTGTAAATAATAGGTAATCTGCAAAGAAATCTATTTTTTAACACTCTCGTTTGAGTTCAGTTTGTGTCCAGACACAGTGAAATAGATATATTTTTAGTTATTTCGTCATTGTGTTGTACGTCAATATGGCAGAACAATAAAACAAGAGGATCAGACATACTTTAAAAATTAAATTCATAATAAACTCATCAGTTTGTAAACTGACGGAACTCCATCAATTTTATTATAACTGCTTGATTTTTTTTTATATATACACCAAGAAGAATTATGAGGAAAATCTTGAAATATACAGAATATTACGTTACTATTTGTAAAATTTATGAATAAATTTTTAGGAAAAGTATTAAACAGACATTTAGAGAATATTGTGAGCTGTTAGATATGGAATGTGTTAAACTTGCCCTTTATTGTAAGGTACGTTTGCTTTTTAGAGTAAGTATATTTTTAAAATTAAGAAATGCTGTTTATATTTTTTTCAATAAAGGAAAATTAACTACATTATCATTATATCTTGAATCAGCAGAATGAATGTGTTATGGTGGATAGCAATTGGACCAAATTTCTTGAAAAAATCTCGTGTTCATGATTTGGCTAAAGAAGAAATTTATAAATCCATTGTCACTTAGTGAACGAAACTTAAATAATAATAATTAAAAAATCTGTTAATATGCAAATGAAGCTAATTATTTTAAAACAATTTTTTTTATTAAAAATGAGATTTGATGAGCATTTTTCGGATCAATTCTTTTTGACATGATTATTTTCTGGTGTTCATTTCTCTATGAAGATTTTCCAGAAGTAGGAACATATTCTAAAGTTAAATATGATTTTAACGAACATTTTCATCCATGAAATTAATCAAAAGCGAGACGAGATCGCGAATGACTAATTCATATTTGAGGAATTTCCTACTGCTCTTTGCAAAAAAATTGAACACCGAACATTGAAAGACTGGCGAAATCCAAAACGGTTCAAAAGTCTCATTGGTGATTTAATTAAATTGTGTATTTTGATATAATTTAATTACGTGTTAGAGTTATCATTTTTTATCTCCTAAGCGAAATACATCCTACCATTTGCTTAATTTTCCAACCCAAACCAAGACCACCTGAACTCGTATGTGAAAAAATTGGCGCCTAATATGTAAAAGATTGGCCACCATTGGTTTAAGATAAAAAGAGACAAGAAAAGCAATGGCTTTCTATAAAACAAGCACCAATTTTAATCCCAAAGCCAGGATTAACAGTTCGGAAGAATAATATATACATCTGGTGAAATATGAGTTGAGTTTTTCACTAATGATTATTAAAACTACACGAAACTATAACTTTAGAAGTATATTGTCGACAATTAGACACACTTTATCAGAAACTGGAGGAAAAACATCCAAATGAAAATCCAATAGAAAAACAATTATTCTCCAACACGACAATACACGTCCCAAGAAAACTAAAGAGCTTAATGCCGATGAAAAAAATATACAATTTAATAGGCAAGGGTTTATGCATTCCCCGTATTCGTCAGCCACAAGACCTTCAGATCATTACCTATTTAGATCGTTAGAATATTCACCGAATAATAAAAAAAATGCAGATAAAGTAAAAATCCATTTAATGGTAATATTTGGCAACGAAACTTTCTAGCTATTATAGCTAAATTATTTAATAGATAAATGATGGTATTAGAATAAAAGATAATTATATTTTAGAATAACGTTTGTAAATATTTTTTAAGAAAAGATTTAAATAAAAAAAATTACTGCATTAAAAACCGTTTTTTCTTTTTAGATTACCTAATATTATCTTTTCTAATAATAATTTTTAGACATTATTATCAGCTTCTTTCGATATATTTCCGTTAAGATATATTTCGAATTTTATTAATAATTACGAATTGAGACATGAATTTAATTGTCATACGTGTATGTGCATATTAATACACATATAAAACAATCGTCAACCAATCAGCGTTGATGCTCTGGCGTCAAATAATAATTCTACCTACACACGTTCATAAAACAACTTACTGCGCATTTTAACGAAATAAAATATTATTATAATAATACCGTGATATTTTTATTGAATAAAATAATTCTCTGAGCTATTTAACAAATATTGAGGTTTCTGGTGTTTCAGTTCGGAGCTGGTTTTCTTTTGTGTTATACGATCACCCTCGGTAAATTTGCCCACGTGTAAGTATTGAAAGTAAATAGGAAAGAGTGGAGCTGTGTTGCCAGTGTCGGCAAAGCTGGGAAAAGCAATTGAAAGTCTTCATAGCGTAAAATGTTTGAGGTTTCCCGCGCTAGGAAAACGCCAGCGTCAGCTTCGCTGCAATATCCGCCCGGGGAAAATTGAAAATGCGAAAATTCCCAGCTCGAGCTTGTAAAACCTACTACGGAATCCAAATTTGCTCATTTTCATCGCGGTTAGATATATAGACACACTCTCGTAAGAATACCGCGATTAACCGACATTAATATCGATCGGGGGTAGTGACTGGAGAAAACTGTCTTCATATATCAAAAATATATTACTCCATTCAATTTTTTTTCTATTAAATATTCTATTACATCGGGCTAAACTATTGGAAAATTTCTCAGATCTCCTTGATATTCATCACATAAATAATATTTTTACATGATACAAATTTTATTTATTCAAATACTGAAATATTTAAACGACAAGATGTATGTGTTTCCTGTGATGCTGTGGGACCATTGTTGCTATGGAGACTTTTGTTGCTATAGCTGACAGCTTTGTTCTTTCAGCACCCGTTTTTATCACAAGCTATCGCTATGGAAAATCCGTTAATATGCTTACAGCATTTAATTGGCACATCTCGAATACAGAAAACATATATCTTATATCATAATACCATATACATATATCAATAATTAATACGATTATAATTAAATTAATAAAAAAAATATATATTAATAATATATCTACAGCAATTTCATATTATTTTGATCATTTTAGATGATGGTAACACAACACTAATTCAATAACATTATTATTTTATATGAAAATGAAAGATATATAGGATGTGGTAGAAAATTTTGAACTCCTCAACTTTTTATCTTAGGTCGAAAAAATATATCATAAATTCTTTGCTTATCTTGAGATAATCCATAGGGAATAAAAAACCATGTGTTCATTTTTTCAGTAGTTTTCAAATATAATTGGATTATAGAAAATAGAGTTAACTGAAGAACTGACTCAATCAGAGATATAAATACATCTTTATTAAATTTTAAATAATATTTTTATCTAAATGTATCCTAAACATTTATTTAAAAACATCAAACAAGAAGTCATGAAAAAATTTTTGGGCATAACTGATCATTTTTATAAAATGATTATTAAAAGAATGTACCGTAACATTTTGTCTTTGTTTTTGTACTCCATAGTTTTGTCTGCGTAATTTTTCAGGTGATGTAGTTATAAAAATTATCTGCACATTCACTTCTCGTTAGTCATATACATGTTGATTCATTAAGAATATTTTTTTAATTACTAAAAAAATAAATTATTGATAATTTAGATAAATAAATTTGAAAAAAATCAAATTTTTACTTCTATGTTTTTTTTTCCAATTTTTTTTATATATAAAATATTATTTATAAAACTTTTAATATGAGTATCACCTAAAAATTACTACGAATTCATATATTAAAGCAAAAACTAATATAAAATCAGATATTTTTTCGGAGAAACAACAAAATATATTATTTAAATACCCAATATTTAAACCTTTGATCATTTTTATAATGTGAAAAATCAATAGATGTCATGAAAATTATTTTTATAATAATATAATATTTAATAACAATGCTATTTTTATAGAAAAAATTAAAGCTTAATTATAGTATATATTAATAAATGATATTTAATTTGTGATATCGATACGTTTATTTATGATAACGTAGTCAAAGCCATATTTGTGTTTTATCTTAAAATTAATCTATGCAGAGACCAACGTTAAAATCAACCATCCATGCGGCCTTGTCATAATGGTGTTGTGGTCACTGCCGAGAGAATGCAGTATTCCAAATCCCAATGGACACAAAGGTTCAACTGACCATGCTCTGACCACGACCAAATTGCTTTAAATGCACTCATCAAAAATTTTACTTTATGCAATTTATCCCGTCGACAAAATTTTCAGTCTAAACTGGATAATATAAATTACTTTTCAACTAAATTTTATTCAAAGCCTAGCATAGAAACAAATAAAACTGATATAATATATTTTATTGGCATATCATTAAATACAAATATAATAATTATCGCAATAAACATTAATTACATAATAATCATTCATAGAATTTTAAGTAAATATTTAAATATTTGCAAACGAACGTATAATATATTATAAATATACTAATAATTAAATGTATTATGTTTTAAATAACGTAGCACCACTTTTGGAAGATTAATGCAATTTAAAATTAATACAAAGCATTTGCAATAGGTTTCAATCACGCATTCATTTTTCAGGTGCTATTTCGATTTCAGGCGTTTTGGGCTTGGGTCCGTGTACTGCGGGCATTTCAATAGGAGGGGGAGTCACCGGTGCCAAGCTACCATCTTCTTCAGACACCTTCAGTCCAATAGTGGCTCCAATTTTGGCACTTGCCTGTCTGAAAGAATCGGATAGCTTCACCTGGACCACGTTGATACACATGGAAGTCAGTGCCAAGCCGAACACGAGGTAAACTATGCTTCCCATCATGTACATGGGATGTTTCGGAACAAAATCTCCGAAACCGATGGTCGACATGGAGATGAATACGAAATAAAAAGATTCAAAGAATCCCCATTCTTCCCAGAACACGTAAATGGAAGCTCCAAAGAATATGTATATCAAAAGAACCGTGATGGCTACTGAGATCGGAAGATTGAATTCATCGTCGATTTCAAATATGGATGGAGCTGGAGTCTGGGGATCGTCGCCGGCTGCTTCTAAGTCAGCAGGCTCTGCTTTATCATTTTGATTCGGAATAGAAAGTAAATTAGAACTCATCGACTTGGGCTTTGGTGGTAGTTTCGGCGGATGTTCCTCATCAGACACAGCTGTCACGTCATATTGCGATGGTCTTCTGAACGTTGACGCTGCTTCGTACACCAAATTCAATCCCTTCATCACCTCCTGATATCCAAATAAAATTGTATATCAATCATATATTATAATAAAAAAATATATGCATTTTTAATACCTGAACAGTGCCAGTTCTTCTCACTTGTCTACAGCTGCCAGTGAAATAAAGTCTTCTAACAAATGCCCACAAAAACTTAATACCTCTAGTGAACAATTTGCCGAAATCTGCCAGCAATATGAGGAAGAGTGGTATTCCGAAAATGGCATAGACGATAGTTATAGCTCGACCTGTCGTCGTCGAAGGCGCAATGTGTCCATAACCTAAACAGAACGAATACATATTAATCATTTTATATTACATTCATTTATTGGTTTGATGTTAAATTAAATACTGCAATGTGTTTTGGAAATTCTTTATTCATCAGTTTCATCTTACCGATGGTCGTAATGACCGTCAAACAATACACCATCGAGTTCAAGAACGACCAGGCTTTCTGGCCACTATAGGAATGGACGCCAGCTTCGTGAGCCGTATGCAGCTGAGTTTCGAAGTCCCACAGCTTGTTCCTGGCCATCGACTTCCAATCATCTTCCCTGAGGTTGTGACTTCCCTGCCAAAGACTGTCGATAAAGTCTCTCTTGACACGCTTCACCCCGCACTTGTAAAAATTTTCGAAAGCACCCTCCGTGTATCTGAAGACAAGCCCACCAAGCCCGCAAAATACTAGCAAAACAATAATATTACTAAAACACCGATTGACCAAGCGCCTAATTTTAGTTCGTTCATCTGCATATTCAGTTCTAAACTCTCTCCAAACTGGAAAGAAGTTTTTCCTCATCCGTTTGAAAGCGGGTGTCTGTTTCTTTGGATCTATATTGTCTTCTTGAAGAGGGGGAGAAGGCGGTGATGTGGTTGAGGTATCTTCTTTCTTTTTCTCCCCGGCCGGTTTGGCCACTTTCTTCACGATTGGTTTTTTTGTTACAACTTTTTTGACAGGCTCTTCTTTTGGTTTTATATCTTTAGATCCATCAATCTCTAAAAGCGATAATCTCCATTCTAGTTCACCTTTTTTCTTAGACAAATCAAAATCAGATTCATCCTCACTGTATGATGATGAATAACAAGAGCTGGTTATTTCGGATTGACTTGCGTCTACATAACCCGAACTATGTCTACTTCTTTCCATCTCCATGCTTTTTCTTTGAGCTTTTTGAAATGTATCAATCACTTCTTTATCGCTTAATATTTCAATGGTTTTCGGACTAGTGATTCTGCTGCCTCTTCTAGGCGACGATGGTAATCTCGACGGCGTTGACAGCTGTCTACTTCTATCAACATATGCTTTTACGGCGTTCGATATTCGTTCATCTTCATCTGGTATGGATACGCTTCTATTTCTGGCTTTTTGCAATAGTTCGATTATTTCTGAGCTAGTTTTGGTTATCTCTCCTCCGTTTGACGTCTGTTCAGGTCTTGTTGCTGATTTAGATCTCTTCACCACTGGCGATTTGTCAGGTACCTGTCTCTTCATCGCGGCTATGGTTCTTCTTCGTTCTTTAGGCTTCGGCGCTTTTTGCGGCTCTGGTTCTACTCTGCGTCTACTTTGATCCTCACTCATTTCACTCTCACTCGTTCGTCCCTAAAATTTATATTTATATATTACGATGAAGCTTATTTACAAAATTACACACTTTGACTGGAGTGAGTCACCTTCATTTACCTGACTTCTTGTTCCCGATTTACTTCGCTTGGGTCTGACTGGAGGAATTTCGGATTGTTCTTTAGTTTGGTTCTGTGAATTTTCTTTAGATGTCGGAGTATTAGGTTCGTTAACGTTAGTGGATGCTTTAATACAGGGCTTGGGCTTGGGCTTGGTTTGTGCAGGGGTCGTCTGTTTAGTGGGTGTTTTTGGCGATTCTTGTGTCTTTGGTGTTGTTATTTTTTCTTGTTGTGGGGCTGCTTTCTTTTTGGATTGGGGCGGGTCTGAGAGATGGAATTTCGATTGTTGAACGGGGAAACTGGGGCTGGGAGGCGACGCCAAATTTTTAGCCGGATAGTCCTCGGTCATGATGAGCGAATTTTTCCTGCTTCCTGGTTCGTAGTCGTCTTTGGGCGTGAGGGCGTAGGTCGGTACCGTCGTCAGAAGTTTATTTCCGGGATCGATGAAGCTTCCCTTTCTTTGTAGTCTCTCTATATCTTCTTTCGACGGCACGGCGAACGGGGATATGCTTCGCCTGCGTCTGTCTTTGATCTCTTCGGCTTGCGCTTCTCTTATTGCGTCAATGTCTATGTCGTCTGCGTCTCTGATTCTTTGTTCGGAAATTTTTCGCTTCATCTCGGCGTATATGTCGTCGGCCTCGACCTCGAAAGGACTCTTCGGCGATCTCGAATCTTCTTCGTCCTCGGTAGTCGTGTCTTCGTGCGGCAGCATGGATCTGTTCGGTTCGGGAGTTTTTTCTCTTGTTCTGACATTCTGCGCTCTGTTTTTCGTAATCATCCGACGCTTCCTGGCAATGGACGCATTCTGAGTCTGTTCGGCAGTGACTAATTTATCTGAAACTTGAACGGGTCCTGGATTTTTTTTTATTGACGGGACCCGCATTGCGACCGCGGTCTGCGTCTCAGACTCAGCTTTAAAGCTCGGCGTCTTCTTCAAACCCGTCGGTGGTTTCTTTTCAGATTGATCAGCCATTTTTATTACAAATAACGATTATCTACAACAAAATTCAAAACATTAATACGTATTACTTATGCATACTTCATTATAATTATATTCTCCGGATAACTAGAACACAGTGATGACACAACTGAGCATAACAGTGTCCGAAATAACCGGAATCTACGACAAATCCACGAATTATTTAAATCGTATGCACGTATTATACATCTGGCATACAGATGACATATTCTCATATATAATTAGTTATCAAATGATATATCACTGTCCACTTACCTTGCAGTATTCGTAGCACTTTCTGGATCGGAGAAACGGGAGTATTTAAATTTAGCCAGGTCACAAATTTCGATATGCCACATTGTTATCACAATTAAAAATGGTCACTTCCATCGCTGATGTCTTGGCGGAGCCGATCCGCGGCCACATTCGGTAGCTGGTTGATCCTCCGTTCGTATCTTTGCGGTCGTTCAGTGTTTCTCTGAATATTTTTCAGACCATTTTCTGGCACTGTCCCATCTTGCCGCCTGGCGGCAAACCGGCAAACTCAACACCGAATGTTTATAAACCCGAGTCTCATGCGCAACTATCCCGAAATAGCTTGGCTATACTACGTATTGAGGAAACCACAAACAAAACTGTACTTTGCATTTTTTTTCTATGTCAAAAAAATTGACAATGCGTGAAAAAACATGCTGAAAGAATCGTTTAACAAACGCGTTTCATATGACACTCTATAAGCTGAAAATAGGATTGATAAAAATAAGTTCAATGCACTTCGATTGCAAAAAATATACGATGACATTGATTTTCGAGACAATCAATGTCAATCTATGTTCATACACATATAACATAGATCAATATATCAATCAACAGTTAACTGTTGACAAATTCTAAACAGCGTTTTCGAGATGAGATCTTGTAATACGTATTTTCGGATGCTTCTTCGAATTCTGATATTCTGCTATCTTTAGAAATGTCGCCAAATAAAAAGCATTGCTTTTAGCACGACGCGATTTATAAATAACGACGAGATTTTAAATATAAAACACGAATTCTAGTTTGCTGAAAAAAATTGGACGATTTATTTTCATTTCATTCGTTTGACCTAAAATTTATATGCGAATATTTAAAATTGTAGAATTACGTCCGATATCGTAAATCTAGTTCAGACAACTCTGTGGAAAATTTGGAATAATTCCGCAATTTTCCTTGTGCTGGATGAAAACCCGACAAAGCTCCCAAACTATGACAATAGATGTCACTATATAAATGGATTTTATATAAGCTATTATTTAATAAAATATTTTTAATCTTCATTAAATATATTAAATCATTAATTGATTAAAATTACATAATTATTTTTTTTTTTTCCAATTCTCCTTTTATTTTTTTAGGTACATTTAAATATTATATTAGGACCATTTTATGGGTTACATTATACGAGTTCCATGCTTAATGTTGTCATTGGCGATACTCCAAACTTAATTGAATGTTACGATTCCGTTTAAAATTTGCCTAGGTGCGAAAATTTTCACGCTATCAACACTCTAATAACGACCGACAGCTATGCATTTTCATAAATTTCGAGATAAAAGGAAAATCTGTTATCAAAACATATTTACAACTATATCAACTAATAAATAATATTTATAAACATTCTAACCCGCTTTGTTACATACAAAATTATAATAAATTTATATTAATATAAAGCAGCCTAAAAATTAATCAGGCATTTAATAAAGAGTTTAATTAAACCCTTTAAAGGACGCGTTTTGCAACTATTGAAGAGATAATGACACAATAGACAGGGGAACTAAATGTCGTACTAAAAATTACTTCCCAAAATACTTCTAAGATTGTATAAAGCAATAATACAAATAAATTATGTATTTTTTAAGAAAAACGTATATTTTTATTAAATCTCGTATGTCAGAAAGTGTGTCAGGCGTCACTACCTGTTGTTAATGATTTTTTTCTGAGCAGCTGACTCACCACAGAAAAACTATTGGAACCTCATAAAAAATACTAGAATAAAGAAACATTAATGAGAACGGGCTTCAAATTTACTACTACTCAATTTTATGTGATTTGATGATACACTATCAAGGGTGATTTTCTGAGATAATTCTTCAATAATTAATAGGAGATTTAACTCATCGAGAAGCGTAAATATGCTAATATTGAGTTTGAGGTTTGTTCTGATTTTTATACATCTTTTAAATCTCATTATCTGATTTATTTTAATTGTTTTTTTGTTAAATTAATGATATCAGAGATTGACTTTAACCCTTTCAGTGCGGGGCGCATGACGTACATGCGCATACAAATCGTGTCAGGGTGCGGCCGCATGTCGTACATGCGCGAGATTCTTTAAAACTTTAACTTGTCGTTACATGTAAACTAGACCGAGTTAAGTGATGGTGTTTGTTTTAAAAATCAGCTAATAAACACAGCTATCAATAAATATACAACATATCACAAGAAATTTATAGGAACCATGTAATATGTAAATATGAATAGTAATGATTCAAATCGCGCGTGGTGTCTCATTCAAATCTCTGCAATAGTATCGGTGACGTATCTCGGCTCAGGGGTTCTTAAGGGTGTTCCACGTACATTATGTTTCACATACACGTGTACGGATGTATTGGTATAAGAAAATTGCATTTCGCATTTTTGATTTTGATTCGCATTCCCATTTTTTTCTCACTTAATCTCTGTTTGAGCAATTGATATTTTGTTCGATTTATTATTACGAAAATAAAGCGAATCGAGTTTATTTTTTAGTTGAGATAAGAACATATCCTAATCAACATACATATCCATAGGAAAATGGTATAATATATGGTAAACGGTGAATACAAATTTACTTCGCCAAAAAAATATTTTTTTCCAAATGGGCGCCGCACTCAGAGGCAGAATCGTTTTTAGACCCGCCGCATTGAAAGGGTTAAAGTTTAGCCCGCTGCGTATCAAGGTCTAATAAAAAAAGCAGCATACAATATCTGATCCCTTTTAACACTTAATCGATCGGAGACTGATTAGTCAGCTTTCCGGGGCCCGATCACTATCGGCCGGAGAATGATTAATCAGTTTTTCAGAACCCGATCGCAATATATAGTTTATTTAAATACATACTCTAATGAAATTTAGGTACAGAATACCAAGAAATGCCTCGCATAAAAGGACAAAAACTGTATAACTAATTCTTTTATTTGTACAGTGTAGAATAAATTCCATCGTCCACTCCTGTCAAATCACATAATAATATATAGGGTAGTTGTATTTGTTCATAGCTAAAGACATATAAACATGTAATATTGAGATTCATGTTTTTAACATTAATGACTAAAATAAGTATGAGAAATCAGAGCAGCCAAAACTGTGCAGTGGTACTCAATTACTTCGTAAAAAATAAGACAGTAATTTTTCGCATAAAAAATAAATACTCATTAAATTATAGAACCGGAACTAAACCGAAAATCATTAATTAAAGGTAACTTTAATCTTTTTCAATTATACATAAATAAACCTACATTATTACGATGAAATTTTCATCAATACATCATGATATGCTTCAAAATTTTGGATTTTTGGCTGCCGGTAGACCGACCACCGAATTTTCGCGGCACGTGTCCCTAGTATACGTTTCACTCGCACTTGGCACGTCGTACCGGATGCGAGCGAAAACAAACATCGCGCATGTGGCTACAGAAGCGAATATATTTGTTTTTATTTCGTTTCGCAATTACGGACAATAACGGTCAATAATTATTTGTAATATTTATTCTTTAGATTTTTTTAGACAAATACAAACAGTTTTTAGGATATGTAGGATTTATATTAAAAGAGTTTTTCGAGAAAACTCAAAAACTTAGGGCCTAAATAGACCCCATCGGCACGGCTAGGGCAATTACACTAGGCACATAAAAAAATTAAAAAAATATACAATCGGACCTGATCCGAAAATCAAAAAAAAATCGAAACGTTTTTCGGAACCGAACTGATATATATTTTTTTAAATGAAATGGAACGAAAACCCAAGTTTTTTGTTTGCTGAAGTCTGTTCAGTTTGTTCAAACTTATTAAAATAAAATAAATTTTATAGACAAATCAGAGTTCTAACAAGGATTTAAAAAAATACATATAATTAAAAGGATTTTTTGATTAAAAAAATAATATGTTAAAAAATTCAATTAAAACATATCGATAAAGTTGCATAAAGCGTCTGTTGCAATCTTTCATCAGTTATATATATTATATTTTTTTAGTTTTCATAATCCCACATTTATAATGAAGTCATCAACCAACGCTTTTTTACTCGTTTTGATGAATAGCACAGTTCTAAAATCCATTAAAATGGTGTAGCTTAAAATATTACGATCATATCCAATAACAGGGATGTAAAATCATACATTCAACTCACGAATGACATTTTAAATATCGGTCTACTCGAAATAGAAACCTTTGATGAGCAATTTTCGTGTATACATTTACTGAAAATATCGTAAATTATACGAGCCATACTATAGTGGTTGCCAAATCAAGATCCAGTCTATCTCCTGACGATTATATAAAGCTTAAACGAAATGAAGTGATACACAAAGAGCTTTATTTTCATAGAAAGTTCTTTACACTCGGTCTTTATGACGCGGAACATCATCTTACTGAGAATAAACTATCATTTGTCTCTAAGCTTTCGCACATTCCTTAGCTCTGACAACTGAATTTATTTATAAAGGAGACCATTCCTACGCAAAACGCCTGTGTCTTCATTTTGCTTATTAATAAGCATAAAACAAGTCTAATTTTATTAGCTCATTCTGAATTCTTGCGAATTTATGATCCGCGCATACGTATTAATCGTCATATATTAATATTAAGACTCACCAATGGTAGTGTAGATGGTACCGCAATAAAATACAGCATTCCAAAAAGTCCAGACCCTCTTCTCTTCTAGGGAGTTTTCTTCTATCCACTTTTCCATCTGACTCTCAAATCGTATCATCCAATTCATCATTTCCAAATATAATTATTAGATATGTATTCAATTATTTATAATTAAGTATTAATTATAAATAATTGAATACATATCTAATAATTATATTTGCCTCTATTAATGTTATATTATGCCTCATAATTTGTCGAAACTCTCTGATAAATTCTTGCTTTGCTAATTTTGTATCAGTCTTTAATATATTTTCTTGTGTGCCTAAAAAAATAATAAATCATTAGTACGCTTTCATATTATTTTATTATCATAAGCATTGTCAAAATGTTAATTATGATTCATAAAATCCGTTGTTCGTAAAGCAGGTTTATTACGACCATTATATTTTAACTATTGGATTTCGAAATGCAGTTAAAGTGTTACGAAACCGCCAGAAATCCGAGACATATCAATCAGTGGAAGAATAGAAAATAACTATAATGACTTGTTGATTTAATTTTAAACACAGACGTCTTCCCACTCATCGCTCATTATTGCGGCTACCGTTATTTTTGTTATTTATTTTTTGGAATAAATTGGTTCAAATTCAAATTATCACCTGATTGCGCTTTACGACAGATTGATTTATTCCGCGTAACAATTTATAATATTATTTTACACGAGAATATATTAAAATCGCTCGTCTGATTTATTTACATCTTCCATGTAAACAGTGGTGTCCCGATCATAATAAAAAAAAAATAGTTTGCCGTCTACTCCTCGTCTCATTTAAATTCTATTCGTGTCCGTTCTCACATATTTTCATATGGATTTTAATAATTTTAGTATATGGTTTTTGAATAATAGCCGTTTGTTTTAAACGGCGGCCATTTTGTGCGCCCCGATTCAATGGGGTAACATTGCGCATTGCATTACGGCCATGATTAACATGTTAATTATTTAATTTCTGCAATACTGCTTATTATACGGGAGGTGTTTGTCAATTTTTGGCAAGACTTTCGTTGAAAAAAAAATTGAGACGATTTAAATTGTGGGTCAAGATAATGAGGTTGATGGAAACATTCATCACGCAGTTTGTTTTTCGTCAATAATCCAATTTTACATATGTGTCGTGTATAACATAACATATTTTGTTTGTATAATATAATATAATGAGATGGAAACTGGCAATTGATGATGCTGAGATGGATTTTAATGTATAATATAATGTATTGATAATTAAATACCTTCGACAGCCACAAACATCGCTGCACCGGCTCCCGTATACACCAATATGATCAAGAAAAGGAATATGTGCGTGAACCATTTCTTAGACCACGTACTGACTTTGTTGTACATCCAAAATGCAGACTTTTCGCCGACGCTTAAGCCACTCTTCGCAGTGTTCATGGTGAAATCTTTGAAACCTTCAAACTGCTTGAACATGAAGTCGGATGCCTTTCCGGGATGCATGAAAGGATTATAATATGGATTGTTTTGTGGCATTGTGTTCGTCGGTGTCATCGGCTGCATGTTGTTGAAATATGGTACATACAATGGATTCGAATGGATGCTGCCGGCGGTTGACGGAGGACGTTGTCCTCCATAGCTTCCGAAGCCCGGAAAATTCTGCGTCGGTATTTGAAGCCTCGGCGGCATCTTCGGCCACGATCTTGTCGGCACTTTGGGAACAGGCTCCATTGTTCTGATTGAGATTCGTCAATTTTGAACAAAATTCACACAAATATATATATTTTTAGCGACGTCTTCATTTGACTAATTCACTCATCGCGAATACTCGCGCATTGCACTCGTTCATAAATCACTTTAGTCTTTCACTATAAATAGAGTTCAAGCTATATAATGCATTATATATATGCAAAATATAAATATTTATACTACGATCGCAGGCAACAATCCCAACGAAAGTTATTCTCTTTTTAAACCAAACAATCAATGAGCGCAATAATGCTCAAAATATCGCGCACTGGAAATGTGTTTTCGTATTACAAACGATAATTTATTGATTTATCGTAATTTAAACCGCGTAAATTTATTATTAATTAATTTGGCGTCACGTTTTTTGCACAAAGGGAACAAGGCCGTGTTATGTGCTCGCACTATGGCCACAAAATGAAATTAAAACTAATTCAACGGATCTGACATCGCGTTGTTTAGCGACCGCGTTCAAAATTCAAATATTCCCGTATGGCCAGTTGTGTGCGGTCAGGACGACTGTACTCCAGAACCAACCCTGATATGACCGAAAATATTTAATTAAATAAGAACAATAATTAAATTATTAAAATTAAAATTAAACTTCTCTAAATTAATTATATTCTACGATTACACCTGATTCTCTTAGCTAAAGTAATAAAACCTTTTGATAATTTTTTTATATTGATTTTTTTGATTGACAAAAAAAACAGAATAAAAATATGTATTTATAAAAAAAAACAACTGTATTCTATAGTGATTAAAAAATTATCTATCTGATTTAATTACTCGTTGAACATTTTTTCCGTGTTAGAATAAATTAATAAAATAACAAAAAAAAATGCATAACGACAGCTCGTATTATAATTATTCTTACAGGCGACTTGAGATCAATCAAATATATTTTTTAAAAAAACATTGTCTGAAAATTGTCATTAACAGATAAAAAATAAGCGAAAAATAAAATAAAAGATTGAAGCTCGAAATACGACTATAGTAAAATTATCGATGTTTTTAAAATAATATATTAATATGTATAAATTAAAAGTACTACTTAATCGTTTGTTAGTAATATAACCTATCTATCATTTTTATCTACCACACATTTCCGACATACAAAATAAAACGTTAACCAAGATCATTTAACTAATCCGTTACGGCGGCTCAAAATCAAGGAATCTGACCAAGGGGTCCATTTTGTATTAAAAGAGACCCCAAACATTTCATGTCAAGAATTGATACATTTTTCGACAATACCTTGACATATGATATGCTTCATAATTTGGTCAGTATTTTGTTTTTTTTTTACTAATCAATATGACGCGTAAGCGACATGTGAACTCGACGATGTTCCACCGTGACTGAGGCCCGCTCCCGGCTCGGCACATGTGGTTTCTCCACTTTCACAGCACGATATTTTATCTCGCTCGCTCTTGCACTTTCGCAATGTTTTTCTCCCTCATATTCGATACGCAACGATAAAAACATCGCACTCGTGCTAATGGAAATGAATTAAAGAATGAAAATGCTGTTTTTATTTTTGTTTTTCGCAATTGCGGACAATAAAGTTCAATAATTATTTATATGTATTGCTAAATTTTTTTTTGGCAAAAACTTGGGATCCCAAATAATCTGTACGGCTAGGTTAAAGAGGACAGGAATAAAAAATCTTTTTGTTGACCCAGTAATGGGCATGCATGGATAAAAATATCCTTGAAAATTGGTTAAAAACTAAATGGGTTGAGATAGTTTTTATTGAAAAGTAAAAGGTTGCAATTTTTTTCCACCTATTACGACCTCTATACCTTAACCATTGATAAAGTAATTATTTCTTTAATTAAGCGACATTACCGTACAATCCTTAAACCTTTTGTTACAAAAATGACGACTTGATTCATTATGAAAAATATAAGTTAATGCATGAAATAAAAGGAGTAACTCAACCTTGTTACAAAACAAAGTCAGTAACACTCGTCCGGTCTCGAAGGAAAATTTTAGTAGTTGTAGAAATATTTTTTCTTATTCGGGATCTAGCTAATGGCTAATTTACAAGACCTTGAAAATGTCGATAAAAAAAAATGTGTAGTAAAAATACGATTCGTTTATTCCGGGTTTTCAAAGTATATGCAATGCGGATATTATATCCAGTCTCAAACAAAAGACAAAGAGAATGGGAATACAAAAGATGTCGAAATTATCAATCGTATTCAACACAACGCAGCAATAACTACTGTTTACAATTTATTGGAGTACTTCGCATAATAATTGAATATAGTAACCCTTAGGTAAATAAATATTTTCAAGATTTTTGTAAGCAAATCAAAATCCCAGATTAATTTAATTAATTTATATGTATTTGTATTTTAAAACGAAATAAAAATAATTAGTTCGGATTATCTGTGTCTGCCATGGTCACTAGCTGTTGCTCTGATGCAAACGAATTGTGTTGGTCAGTCCGTATACAGAAAGTCGCTTTTCGTTTGCCCCGCATAGTTATGTTTGGGGCAGTCTTGTGTCTGCCCCTCTGGTCTTATATTTTCTACCCGATTCGAAAAATAAACTACATATTTTTTTTATTTAATTTTTATATGTTTGATATTGATTTTCTTAAAAAATAGAGTTTTTTTATAATGATAGCTCAAAACAACAATGTCCCTCTGAGTTTTTCGAATATTCCAGGTAAGACTATTAGTTTGTATAAAGTTTGAAATACCAGATTTAAAGAAGATTCTAACACGATATTGACTGGAAAATCGGTTGTTACAAATAAAGATGTTGCAAAAGAATTCATGTATTCATTATCTAAGATTATTATAGACCGAGAATATTCTCCTAGCCAAATCTTTAATGTAAACGAGACGGGTTTATTTGGGGAAAAAATGCATATTAATACATTGCTATCGAAAGAAGAATCGTTTTCCCTTGGACTTTATAAAAAGCGATTGACATTGATTATTAGTGGAAACTTATCTGGTGATTTAAAATTGCAGCCAATGTTAGTTTATAGAGCAGAAAATCCCTGAGCATTGAAAGAAAAATATAAAGAATTACTCCCATCCATTTGGAAATCAAATAAGAACGTCTAGGTTACTGTGTAAATATTTAAAGATTGGTTAACTTTTTATCTCGTTCCGACAGTTAGCAATATTATAAACATTAAATACTACCTGCACATACAGCCCATAGACCAAAAAGTAACTACGTTTTAATAGTCCATTTTCAATAGTATATTTTTAGAAACCAATTTATTTATTTGTAAAGAAACGAAATCACATAGATTAATTTTGTAATGAAATCTAATACATTCTCATAGGTTTAAGTTCTCTTAATAAAGGTAAGCAGGAAACAAATAAAAATATGTTCAAATTTATATATAAATCTTATTGCATAATTTAATAAATATTACAAATCTTAGATTTATCGGCTATAAATTTTGAAATACATTTTCCCATTTTCGAAATTAGTAAAGTTGAAATTTCGACTTATAGAAGTGAAAGAGTTTACAGAATTAAGAAATAATTCAATTTAGATAATCATGTTGGATAACCCTCGAGGCTGAATGTCTCAATTTGACAAAAGCTATTTACTACTATTTTAATCCATTCCTAATGTCATATTTATGTAAAGAAAGTTTTCTTTAACAAATAATATTAAATAGCAAATATCGTTTGAGGATTTTTTCTTATCTAATTAATATTTATATTCCTACTCTAAAATCTAGATCAAATATCTAGCTTTATACATATTTTACATAGGGATTCTAACACGGTATTGACTGGAGAACTTAATTTATGGAAACGTTCTGAGCCTTTGAAATTGCTTAAAAATACAAATTGTGCTTATTTTATATATCTACAAACTCATTCTATAATCATACTTCCTCTATAATATCATAGAAAATCCTAATAATATTCTAAATCATAAACATAACTAGGTTAATGCAACAAGCAGTAATAAAATACGTAAACATATCTGCAGAGGACAATAAAAAAGTGGTTATAGCCAAATTGTGAACGTCCACATTTGACATTTGTCTATATTTGTATGACAAACAAAAACGTTATAATATTTTTCAAAATATTTGTTTCAAATGATAATTTATACAATTTATGAAAAAGATACTGAATGATTTTTAATATATGCAATGATTAATATTTCAATGCAAATCATTCGAGCATCCGGTTGATTCAGCGTTAGCTTTATTTTAAAAATATTCCAATGTAATATCTGACTCGTGGTTATCATTTTTTTTTATTCTTAGAATATCTGAATATAGAGGGTTAAGAGGAAATGTTCTGCCGTCAGAAATTGTCTTTTGGCGGGAACAGAAATAGCATGGCGACTTGTGTCAACGGACCAGGAACATGGAGCAGCTTTCCCTATAACCATGCATCTCAATAAAAAGACGTGGAAAACGTGTACATATGCATTCCCCAAATATATTATTTTTTTAAAGTCACAACGCAATACGCATAATGGGAATGAAAATCGCATATTTTTTCTGCCGTATTGATTTTTCAGTATTTAGCACTGTCATGTTTCAGCCACAGCCTCTTTCATTGGGCATAGCGCCAGCACACTCATCTTGCCGTTTTATGAAATCGTCACACTTTCAGTTATAGAAGTAATATGTAAATTTCAAGAAGCGATGATATGCGGTTTCATATATAATTTTCTTTTTAAATATAGTCCGCGTATATTACTGACTCACATATTACGAGATCATTTATTTCTGCAATGTGGTCACACCCAAATTTCCAGTTCTATTGAATATATATATACATAGCTAATTAAATTATTGAATATTAAACAAATTATTCAGTTCCCTGAGCTAATTATTTTTATTAATGTCACCCTAATGTATTATGAGTATATAACATAGAATCGAAATATTTTTCATAGACACTTACATACAATAAGCTATCGATGCGACAAAAACTTGTATACTGAGGTATAACTCAGTTTTTAAATATCGATGATCCAATATTGGCATTAGAGACATCCAATTCTTATATATTAGAAATGTATACGCGGTTTTATCAAAAACATACACAATATTTGTATTTCCTGGAAAAAATATTTATTTTTACAGCAATATTAATATTAATCTTATCAAACACACTTGTCCTTTTTTTTCAATTAAAATGTCGCTAAAGAGCCAAAGCACGCGAAATATTTTCGACAGCCAATAAAGTAATATGGCTATTAATGTCAAGAGACGTCAGAGATAAGTGTACCAACAATAGTAGATTTTTACAACCCGTGAAATTCACAATCATGTAAAAATATGTTTAGACATTTAGATTTATCACTGTGTATAGTAATGCCTCGTTTAGCGCTTCCTTGATTAACGTTGCTTCGATATAACGCGGTATGCTCGAAACCCAAAATGCTAAGTTCCAAAAAAGGAATTTTAAAATCTAGTTTGCCTGTTATTTTAAAATTTTATAGGGAGTCTTGGATCACTAGCGAACAGCTATAAAATAATACCCACAAAGACCCTGAATCGATTTACTAAAATATGTTGTTTTTATTTAAATAATACTTGCATACAATGATTAATTAATTATTTATATAATGTAAAATTATTAATATTTCAATTAATTTTTGTTATTTTATAATAATTCATTTAAAAAAATTCGCATATTTTTTCAAACCTCTCTAAAATTTTTAAGTAATTGGTTTGAAATATCTCAATCGTGTTACAGTCAGTCCTCATATAACGATCATGCAGCACTCCCTCCTATAGTGCCACCTTCTGTATAGCAGCTTCTACAAAGCGCTAAATTTTCAAGGTCAAATTACATATACCGTGAATATATAATATATTACCGCACAAAATAAAGGTCAATGCATTTTGGTTGCGTAAACATACTTAAAATAGAACAAGGTCATTCAAAATGAATGAATAGTAAAAAGTTTAATATATATTGATTAAATATATCAATACAACTAAAAAACCCAACCCCAAATTTTCTATGGTGGCCTAGTCTTCTATAAGGCGGTTTTCTATAGCGTGAACCCTATATCTAGGCTATAGGAGGGTTGGTTGTATAAAAAATCCGTGTAAAAAACGTGTAAGTTAATCTTCATGATGATTTAAGAACGAAAATTAAATACCAATTGTAAAATAAATGATTGTTCAATCGGAAAACATTACTGTGATTTAAAAACAAATAAACAAGGCGTTATAATGTTATATACAGTCAACCCTCCTATAGCTCCGAGGTAGAGACAACGCGTAGAGTAGGCGCCAATACAAAATTTGGTATTAGTTTTTGACTTTTATTTCTTATTAGATATTTACAAAACATGTAATTTGATCTTGAAAATTTAACGTTTTGTATCTAAAAGGCAACGCTATAGAAGGGACTGCCTCACACGCTGCTCTATAGTAAGAAGCGCTATGGGAGGGTTGACTGTGATGCTCCTAGCCATTCCAACAACTTGTCAGAATTAAACATTTGCATTCGCATTATTAAGGCAAATTATCTAAGTCGCACATATCAACAACTTATTAATAAAATAGACGGCAAAAATAAACAATTAATTGTGTAATTTCAGTAATAATATAACATCATGGATTCCAGCTGTAATATCGATCTTTCTTGACAAGAATTAACTGAACTCCATGAACGAAGTGTGATAGAAGCCATGGCAGTCAAAGGTTAAAAACAAGAAGAGCATACCGTAGGCCAAATTGTTAACGTAATCAAAACAGCAGGACTAGGAGATGCAGGTGTACAAGCTATGGAGGAGTTACTGCAGATCTCTGATGAGAGCCTAACCAACGACGATCTTCAAAAACGTGCAGAATAAGAAAAACTTTAAAATAGTGATTCTAAAAACAATGAACCCAATGAACATTCCACAGGTTTCCTCAATAAAAGTGTTATAATGTTAGCAGAAACTGTTGATCAAATTGTAGCGAATGATCTAGATTTTGAAAGGATTATGAAAGCAAGATGAGGCGTTTCGGATGCAGTCTCCTACTACTGACATTTGCATAACAAGAGAAGAAGAAAGCGGGAAATGACGACAGAAGATTTCATCATATATTATTTTGTAAACTAATATCAAATTAAAGTAAAGTTTGTTTATTTTTAGTCGCGTATTGTGCCTTTGTCTATCTACTTTATGTTAAAACGACCTCGTTTAACGCTGTTTTCTGTTGGCGATCTGTTGTCTAAGAACACATTCTCTTACCTTAGGAGGCCTTACTGTGTAACATGAAAGTGGCCTAGTTTTGAATAAAAGGTATGCTGTAATACAGGGATCAATAATCATATAAACATGTACCATTCATTATATGGCTCGCATGTCGCTGAAAATCCGAGCGATCTCTATCCAAAGGTATAATGAGGATTCTATACCTAAGACTCTGAAAAAAATATCGGAAAGCAGTCTCAGCGGTTGAATGATTAGTGGAATGGTTATAAACACGCGATAATAATCAAAGAACAGCAACAATATAAACATATTAGCAGTGGCGGCATACATTTTTTGGGGGTGCTGCGGAATATTAAAAATTAAAAGAAATATTTCTCTTGTATTTTATTTAAAATATAAAAAATAAGATTAGGTAAAAATTCTAAATAATATTAACAATAATAAAATAAGTAACATGTGTCACGTGGCTCAAAGAATGTGAGTCAATATGACTACGCTACAGTGAGTTAGTATGACTGCACCGAGTTGCAGCGCCACACGGCGCTTAGTAGCGAGACCCCCCCCCCCCGCACTCCGCTGTCGGTCCGCATCCATCCGATACACGACGCCGATTCGACGTAGATACGGTGTGACACTGTCCGCATAGATACCGACCAGATTAATAAATATAAATTATATTTATATATTCATATAAAAAAAATATTTTTCTTCAATTTGTTTGAGGTTGCTACAGCTCCACAGTGTTTATGAACGAGCTCACGCATATTGGTAAAAATCAATTGAAAATATTCCATGTGACTTCATACATTTTCGTAAAATCACAGAATATCCGCAAAAAATAGTATTCATTGCAAACATAAAGGTTATTGATTTAATACGAGCTGAAGAAAAAAGACATTACACGATTGATATTTCAAAAAACGTTCAGATGAATCAAAATATATTTACGTTATTATTTAGTAGAAAAATATGATTTTCATTTCAATTGTCGACGATACTATGTATGCCATAAAATAAAATAAAACTCATACGATTTGCTTTTTCCAAGACAATTTTGCTTCCTGCCGATTTATTTTCGCTAAATGTTGATTTTAAATATTTGTATGAACGAATTAATGTTATTTTCAGATCTGAATGTTTAGAAAAAGAATCTTTTATATTATATCATAAAAAGCTATGAAAATATTAATGATAATTTTTGCAAAATATGATGAATAACACTGCTGAAGCATATTAAAGCTTAATTAATTCGCATAGAGGGCTTTTTTAAATTATATTTGATATTATCTCAGGATATTTTAGTAATTATACGCTAAAATAATAGAAAAAAGCATTGTAATTTTTATATAATAATCATTTGTGATTTTAATTTTAAAAAATATACATCTATGTCTGAAGATTTCAAGAATATAACCTGATTAAAAAAAATGCAATTATTACGTAATATATATGTGTAAACGCAATAAAAATATTATTGTTACGCAGTGCGCGAAATGAATTCTCCGCGGATGTATGTAAAATATGCTACTATAATCATTGTTACTCGTACTAATAAACTAAATATATTCTGCAATACAGCGATTAATATAATAAAAATACGTACCATAATGTGTCACTTAATTTATCGATGTTTAGATAATTTAATTAAATTATGATTAATAAAGTTTAATGATTTTTAATAAACTATCACATTTTTACGCGTTCTTTAGCGTATTTCCATATTTTATAAATGTCTAGACAATTTTTAGTACACTCTAAAATGTATATATTGTAAATTAATCGATCCAACATACATCACCGCCGATAAATGTCTAATTTTATTTCGACTATGACTTTTATAGACGAGTTCCGAAAATATACATATATCGACGGCGATGTTTATATTATAATTTATACGAGGGCAGTGAATAAATATTTAGATGGATATGCGCATGCGTCATAAATTAATCCCAATTGTTGAAAAAAATAATTAAAAAATATATCACGTTAAAACAACCACTTGTGGGAAAATATTTTGATTGATTTTTTTAAATATTTTTACACAGCACTGATTTATTTTCAAAGCTTTTTTAACACTGATTGGCATTGAAATGTATTATTTTAAGTTTTAAAATACGTTTTATAAACTGCAGTCGTTTAAAAACCAAATATTTATTGTCGTGTACCGAGCTTTTGGACATTTTCTTCTACAGTAGTGTTAACTGCCGCCAGACTGACGCCATAGAAGAAATCTCTGCATTGGCCCCCGAATCTACCCGATTTTTCACGAACAGGCTCCACAAGTTATTATTTACAAACACAGGCGCAGTGACGAGGGTCGTACGATAAGTTCGTTTGCAAGTTATTGCAAACTTTCAGTTTTACTTCTGAGCTTAATCATATTCAACACAACAACAACAAAAAAATGTAAGAACTGCATATGAATCAGCTGATACCACTGACTCAACTTACTACAGTTATGCTATCTCTTTCTTTGAAATGAAGGTCAATACCGGTCTTCGACTTGCCTTTCTCTTATGACACAGTTGCTAGTACAGCGTCCCACACTTGACAACTCATGTCAAAATGTTCAAGAATTACATGAAAATATACAATAATATCACTTAATTATAGATATATTAATTGATAATTTGAATCTGTGATATATTATACCAAATATAAAAATGTTCCAGCGTTGTTTGACGATAAGTTTCCTCGTTTTACTTTCTAATGGTAAGTTCAACAACACAATCGCACGTGATTATTGGTTATATCCTTCTAATATGTATTTTATAGTTTTAGTTGATAGCGTTGTATTAAGAGCTTTCATATCCCAGCACGGATTACACGGAGAAATTGAATTTTCTCAAAAATCCAATCACGTCGTCAGCATCAGAACAAATCTAGAACCAACACTAGAGTTTCCTGATCAAATATGGCACTGGGAAATAAGGAAATTTCCAGTAGACTACTCGGAAATATCCGAGGACCGTTGCTCGGATACAAATTTAGGCGATAACATCATCAATTTGACGGACGAGCTCGGATTTTTAACGCTTCCCGGCAACGAGAGCACCGAATACGAAAGCAACAACGATCTGACGGGCGAAAACGGATTCTGGGGAAAGAGTCTTGTATTGAAATCACCAGAAAACTCACGCGTCTTATGCGCAACAATCGTATCCAACGATAGAACCGTCGAGAGAGTCGCCGTTGTAAAATTGCATTCGCCGATAGCCGGTAGCATATACTTCAGATGGATCGCCTCTAAAGAATTCGATAAAACGGACATATTGATACAAACCGATTTATATCATGTGCAGGACGTTGACAAAAACGTTACGTTCACCGAACACAGGTGGAAAGTATACGTCACGGATATATTCGATACGGACAGCGATAAATCCGAAGAAAACTGTAATATTCTGCAACTGGTGTACGATCCTGAGAATGGAGGCAGCGGTAAAGGTGTTGGTGATGTAGATAGCAGGCTCGGTAAATTGAAAATATCCGTCGATCCGAATAAAGGACGTCATAAAACGCTGTATAAAGACGACGGCCTCAAATTGTTGCCGAGCGATCTCGGTGGACCACGCAGAAGATTATACATTGTCATATTCGATGATAAGCATCCAAATAGCTTTTTGGCATGCGGAAAAATTAAACATCATCACGCGAGATATGCAAAGTAAACTCTTTCAAATATCGTTAATTTCATCTATTACATTAATTATATATTATTAATTTATTTACAGAGCCTTAATAAATTTAGATGGTATTAAAGGTGAAGTTGAATTTAAACAACAATCAAAATTCGATCCGACATGGGTTTCATTTAACATTTCATCGTCGGATGGACTATACGAGTCTGCCTTAAAATATGCTGGATCTGTTTTAACGTATGAAATCAATGAGCTGCCTATTTCTCCGCCTTCATCGTTTCACGGAGTTTCTAATCTATGCAACACATCAGGAAATATATACAATCCGAAATCAATCGATAATACAAAGATTCCACCTTCAGGTTCGTATTAAGATAAAATAATATATATAATTTGCAACGAATTGTTATATTTCATATGTAAATTTAGGTATGGGAACTCAAGATCAATACTCAATCGGTGATTTATTTGGTAAATTAAAAGACCGCACAAAATATTTAAATCACAAATACTTATTACCGAGCTTGAGCAATGAACTTAGCGGAATGTACTGGGATGTATTTTTACCACTTCAGGGTCCGAATAGCGTAATTCATAAAACTTTATCGATTAAAAGGTATCTATTAATTATGATATACGTTATATATCATTGATTTTATTATAAATATAATTTTTCCATTTTAGATACGATGATAAATTAGCCGTCTGCGGATCAATTGCGCTTTACGATCAAAATACCAAGTACCAGACACAAATGTTTACAGCCGAAGTGATTCTCAGATATCCTTTGGTCGGAAGAGTGATTCTCCGTCAACCCAAAAATGAGCCGTGGGCTGATACTTCGATATTATTTGAATATTTAGTCCACGCCGATGGTGCAACTATTAACAACACATTCGAACACCGTTGGGCTGTACACGAGTCTCCACCAAATCAAGATTTCTATAATTGGACAGGACGTTGTCTGAGTGCTCGCAATATTTACAATCCTTATAAGGTAGCTTTTGATCCAAAAGCTCCTGAAACAACTTGCAATTTTGTAAATCCATCCGCATGCCGGATGGGAGATTTATCTACACGGTAATTAAATAAATATATGATATAATTTATTAAATTATGCCTAATTTAAATATAATTACAGACACGGCACATTAGGAATATCGGGTAAAAAATCTGACGGTGCTAAAATATCGAGAAGAATGTTCACTGATCCCATGATTCCATTAAGTGGACCACAGTCCGTTGTGGGAAAATCTTTAGTAATCTACGATGATCATGGACCTGTAGCTAGAGGCGAAAGAATCGCTTGTTCTATGTGAGTTTTACACAACATATTATAAGATCATTTGACATTAAGTCGGTATATAATTCATGTTTATTTACGATAGCATTGGAGCCATATATCGCAGAAAAGCCGTAATAAAAGACTGGTATCCTAATGGAAATCGCTTACAAGTCCGCGGGGATCTGGAGTTGATCCAACAAACCGAATATGATATTACAAATATTGATGTCGATTTGGAAGGATTAATCGATGTCAGTGATTATCATATCCATTTGGTAAGACACTGTTATTATTACAAAAACTATTTACGTTTATATTATATACATAATCTTTTAATTTAGACTCCGGTAGAAGAATCTTTAAACTTTCCGTGCGAACCTGCGACACTGTATGATACATTAGATCCTTTGAATGTTGGCGATAACTCGAGAAACCCTACCGAAGGTAATGGAATATTCGAATTATGATTATTTCTACCACTTAAATTATAATAAAATATATTTTTAATAGGTACCACTGATCAATATAAACTAGGCGATTTAAGCGGTAAATTTGGAACGCTATTAGGACAAAAAAAAATAATGAATTCCTTTAATGATTCTCAAATATCACTCTTTGGACCTCGTAGCATTTTAGGACGATCAGTTATCATACATGAAATAGTATTTATAAAACAATCTAATGATGATATATGCTTATAAAGTTTTTTGTATTGAATTAGTGTTGTTTAAATCTTTAGAACAAACATCAACCGTGGGCATGCTCTTCGATTGAACGAGGTTACAGTCCTTCAGAAGCAAGAGAACTACGAGCGATTGCTTCGTTCCATCATCCGGCAGGATTTGCTTATGGATATGTTCGAATGACACAACTTATACACAACGACAAAAGTCAAAGTGATACAATAATAGAAGTAAATCTAAGATATCCTGGAGAACGAGATCGTAACAACGTTAGCAATGTTTTTATAATTATGATGTACATTTATTAACTGTAATATAATACATATTTTTTTATTTAGACTCGAGATCATAAATGGGCAATATTTGTTAATCCCGTAGGAGTAGATGCAACCGTACAAACTACCGCAACTAGATGCGTTGCAGGTGGATATAGATGGAATCCATATTTCACTCAATTAGCAGATCCTCTTAATGTAACTATAATTTATTTATAAATATCATATGATGACATACTTTAATACATATGTGATCATAGGAAGACTTATATAATCAAGAATGTGGTGCTGATAATCCATTGAGATGTCATGTAGGTGATTTAACGTCGAGGCTTGGAACAATAGGTATAATATATAGCAATATTTTAATTTTTAATGTTAATAGAAAAGTGAATAAATATTATTTTTTGTTTATAGACATTGGACATGGTAGAGAAATGTTCACCGATTCAATTTTTCCGTTAGAAGGCACCGTGAATGCTCTCGGTAGATCGATTGTAATTATGGGAGCAAATCACAGCTCTGAGAAATTTGCATGCGCCAATATTGAACCGGATTATGACATTGTAAAATATGCGAATATTAGAAAGCCGCCAAGATTTGTAGTGTATGTTTATTTATTTATTTAAAAAAACAATTGAAGAACCTTATTTCCTAATCAATTTTTGTAGGTCACAATTTATAGAAGATATACGACATGTGATGGGGGTACCGGAATGGATGCTGACCGTTGATTCTAGAAAAACTAAAACACTCCATCAAGAATCGTGCATACAATTTCTATTACATTTCAAAGGCCCGCACGCCGCTAGAATTGAACAAGATTTCACAAAACTCTTGTCTACTGGAAAATTAGACGATGCGACTATCTCAGTGCCCGGTTTCGTAAACCAAAAACGTAAAAAAAAAATATTTTACCGACAGTGCGGAGTAAGAGACCCAACCGAGAAGCGTAAGTCTTTATTATTGATAATACTTTAATAAATATATTTTTAATATCAATTGATTTTTATTTACAGCAAAGAGGTTCTCTATTCTATCTGTCCTATCCGCTTCAAATATGAATATATCAGAAATTACGATTATAACATTTGTTGGACTACTTACTATACTGCGAAATTATGGATGGCGTTAATTTATATGCAAAAAATAAATGAATTATACCATTTCTTTATAATTAAACTAATAAATAAATTGCCATTGGTCATATAATAAAAATTCTTTTATTTTATTTTATATACATTAAAAAAACATACATTTAATTTATAAAATAAACATTTTCAAGGAAGATGTTTTATAAATTTAATCACTTATAATATCATTTATCATGCGTAGTCTAGAAAGTCAGAGGAAAAAATAAGAATAAAACTATGAAAACAAATCATCAGGATTTTAAAAACCAAATTCAATAATTTCAATATTTTGTATAAGTTATTTCATTGGGAAATGTCACCCCTATTTGAAAGTACTACTGGCCGATGTGTGCAGCACGCGGTAGCCATTAGCCGGTTGACATTTTGCGGCAGGCGTCAAGTCAACAAAGACGGGCGAGCTATGGCTGGTGATGGTGTTGCACCTGCGTTCAGAAGTAGTCGCTTCATCTGTGGAGTAGTGGAAGGTGATTTCTAATTCAAAGCTGAAATATTTTTGTTTCTATTCTATTCTAATTTTATACGAAAAAAACTCAACGCACATTTAATAAATGGACCAACAGATCTTGCAAGAAAGTATTAAGTTTTCCATAGTAATTAATTGCTCATGAAGGACATTTAAAAGCCACGCTGTCTAAAATTCTATCATTTTTACCTGAATTCATTAGCGTTTTTGGAATTTTTAAAAGTCAATTATTCTCTAACCTCCTAACTCTCTAAAATGTGATATTGTACCTCGATTATTCAATTCAAATGAAATATTTTTAACCTATAAAAGTACCTTTATGAAATTCAATCATAATCAATCATCGTTATAAGCTATTGTTAGTGCTATAATAACACATGTTAAATATATAGAGTGAAACTTAATAGTCAACTTTCTACATTATCATTGGTACCATTGGTAGAATTTATATTAAAAATATAGAATAGCTAAAATAATTTATGGTAATAATCAAAGTTGAAATTCCAACCTTATCACGGGAAAGATATTCGAATCAAGCGATAGTGAAACGTATTAAATATTCTGAATTTGCTGCGAGGATATTTTAGAAAAATTACATAATTCATTAATGAAACAATCACTTGACATTGACCAATGAACTTTAAAATTAGAGCTCGAATAATTAACAATGAATCAACTCTCTAATGAGTTCATTGTCTCAAATGAAGCCATTTATTAAGATTAATAAAAAATGAATAACGATAAACATTTATCTTATCCATTCAGTAATGTTATAGAGTCTATATCTCTATTCAATATTTTATTGTGATCACAGCTTAGGAAATATTAAAATAATTTACTAATGATTCAGAAGCCATTATTACTTCATCCCTGCCGCAATTGCCTTCTCAGCGAGTTATTATAATATTTCGTTTTAATATATAATCCTAAATATCCTATACTTACCAAAATATAAGTAAATTCAGGGAAGATTTGGGTCTGAAATCCATCAGCTGGCCAAAAAACAATAATTCTAATCGTATTTGAAATTTGTGAAATAATATTAAGAGAAAATTCTGAAGTATAAACACTTCTCGTTGAACCGTAAAGAATCTATTAGACCATAAAGTCTCTTAGCTGATTTTTAATTAGCGCCAAAAAAATATATACGATGAAATTTAAGATTTGAATGAATAATTACTAATATTTTATTATATTAGGTTTCTACGGCCGACCATGGACAACCGAACAAAGAAAAGATTTATTTCAAAAGTGAGTATTTGTAAAGATAATATATTGATTTATTCATTTAAATATACAATTTTTATAATCAATTTTCAGAATGAAAAAATGGGGAATGGACTCGTATGTCTACGCCCCGAAAGATGATTATAAACACCGAGCCTATTGGCGAGAGCTTTACACTGTCGAAGAAGCCGAACACCTCACCAGTCTCATAAGTGCGGCCAAAGCGCAGGGCGTTACGTTTTACTACGCTCTCTCGCCGGGATTAGACATCGCTTATAGCAATCAAAAGGAAATTACGGCTCTAAAGAGAAAACTCGAACAAGTTTCACAGTTCGGATGCTCCGCATTCGCATTGCTTTTCGACGACATTGAGCCGGAAATGAGCGAAGCCGACAAAAACGTATTTCAAAGCTTTGCTCACGCTCAGGTATGAATAATAAATATAAATAAAATTCCTCAATCATAAAAACTATAACATTGTTATTTGTTAGGTCTCCGTAACGAATGAGATTCAACAGCATTTGGGCGGGGCTGCAGTTCGATTTCTACTATGCCCGACTCAATACTGCAGTACAAGAGCGGTGCCGTCAGTTACGAGTTCCGAGTATCTATTGACTCTCGGCTCCAAACTGTCACTCGATATTGATATCATGTGGACTGGTATACATTTTATAACATTAATACATATATACATTATGCACATATTTAATAATCTGCGTAAATTTCAGGACCCAAAGTGATATCGAAAATATTAACGGCAGCTTGCATTGAAGAAATTACACAAGTATTACATCGTGCCCCCGTTATATGGGATAATCTTCACGCAAATGATTATGATCAAAAACGGATGTTCTTAGGTTAATAAATGTCACACTAATATTGTAATCGGATAATATTTTATTTTTTAATATGGTAAATTGTACAGGTCCATACTCGGGAAGATCTCCAGAATTAATACCATTACTCAGAGGTGTTTTATCCAATCCGAACTGCGAGTATAACGCTAACTGTGTGCCGATTAGAACATTAGCACACTGGGCTAATTGTTGTTATGATGCAAATGTCAATAGTGAGTATTTCATTTTTGTATATTTAAATAATACGGAGTACAGTATAAAGATCTTCCACATTTTGAAGGGGCATAAAAAATGACTGATGTTATCTAGAAAAAAAATACAATTGTATCAAACAAATAGCAGCCATCGTTGGTAATATTCTGCTGAAGATGTTCCTGTAATATCTGGAACGTCTCGAGTGTAATAGCGGAAATTTACCGTCTTTACCGTCCCCAAAATACTCAAGAGGATGGTGTTTGAAAAATTTTTGCTTTAGGTATCCGCAAAGGAAATAGTCTCTTAGTTTAAATCTGTCTATCTGCTAAAGAACCTATAAATTTGAGGCTCGCCAGTCATCATTATCTTTTACTTGAGCCAACACCGTTTTCTAATAATGCAATTTTAAATGAATTGATTCTGTTTCCACATTTTCTGTTGTTTTGATGGTCCGATTTCCTTATCAGTTTAGATGCAATTCCACGTAGATTACATATTCAAACCAAATTTATTTTCCAATCTGGGGTATCATAGTTATTTTTATAATACACTTGAACAACAAAGCTCTAATGTTTACAAAATAAATTCATGTTGAGTACTTTCGGAAACGTTGCCAAATAACAAGATCTCTAATAGACAGATAAAAGCTAAATTGAGCAATTAAGGGACTAAAAATAGCCTTGAATGGACAGAAAAACTAGACCGCTTACTCAATTTGGAAGGCTACCAAAAAATTAAAACAACCTCAACAATATCAAACACCATTAACCCATCCATTAACCTGGAGGACAACAAGTGCAATTCTGGCCCCAGGTTTGAGTTGAACGCATCTCTGTTAGAGATCGCGTAGTGTCCTCCAGGTGGCAAAGATCTGCCTCAGGTTAGAAAGCCACTTAAATAATATTAATAAATAAAAAACCCATCCATCAAGGCGGCTCGAAAACAACACGTGCTTCATAATTTGGATTTTTTAACTAATCAATACGACGTGTAAATGGCGATGTCTCGCCACAGACAATTCTCACAGCACAGGCTACTTGCACTCGGCACATCGTACTGGATGTGAGTGAAAAAAAAACATTGTGTCCTCTGTGTGAGATCTCGACTGTGTCCAAAGTCTTTAAAAACCTGTTTCTAAGTAAAATAAGACTATTAATAAAAAAATAAAATCATTCCTGAGCATCGATTCGGTTTCGGATCAAATTCATAGAATTGTCAAAAAAATACACAACCTGGAAGAAAAAAGGTATTGCTCTGCGGCATTCCTTGATATAATCCATGCCTTCGACAAAGTATGCCATAAAGGACTGCTGTACAAAATTAAGAAAGATCTCCCACATCGTTTTTATATAATTTTAAAATAAAGACATTTCCGTGTCGAGCTGAACGGTGAGAGGACCACACTCTCTCAACTCTAGAGTACCACAGGGAAGTGTAATTGGTACAATTCTTTATATACTACACACAGCTTATTTGTCCAATATCAGAAAACCTTAATGGATAACTACGCAGACGATACGGTGCTCTTGAAAATTTTGCTTCAAGAAGTTTGATAAATGTTCACCATTGGCTAAAAATTCCGGAAATTACACAAATGACGAAGTGGCGAAATGCAAAATGTAAACCAAGTGATCGAAAATGATGAAAGACGAAATCTCACCTATTAAAAGGCGGCTAAAAGGCATAGAACATTTGATTTTGATAGGATCGCTGAATCATTTCTCTTTATACTTCTTAGGGGGATGCGACAGTAGTACCAAAAAGGTAACCCACCGCTGCCACCAAAATGTTAGGGGGACCGACAGTAGTACCAAAAATGGTAACCCGTCGCTGCCTCCAATGTTAAGGCACCGGAACAGATCAAAAGGTACAACATTGGCGCCTAAAACGCTCGATCGTCCGGTAGTTGACGATCGCTTCGAAGATCGAGATCAAAGTGAAACACGCTTTGGTTTTGCTGATGATGTTTATTGAGAATTGCTAGTGTCTTCCAGTTCGATGATAGGTGTGATGAAAAGATCCCAGAGACGGATCTCCGGTACGAGAGAAATCACGGAGATGTGACTGCCATGGCGGCGTGAGCGAATGTGTTTGGATGCCTCCAAAATGGGACATATTTATACCCGGTCCTGTGAGTCACGTGACAACGATGTCACCGACTTTTGGCGGAAACCGTTTCCTGCGTAAAATGTGTTTTGTGACACACTTTACGTAAGAAGCACTCGAGAATATCGAGAGCCCAAAAATGATACGGACGGACTATGCCGGTTTATAACATACTATATAAAAGTAACTAAATGTACTTAGCCATACTACATCCTCCTCGAAATATCCAAGATCTTTATGCTCCACTCTGTATATTCGTGAAAATCAAATAAGCCATATGTTTTAATGCTATTTTTTTTATTATTCAGTTGATGGTGTCGCTGCCGATGTAGAATTAGAACAAGACGGAAGTAACAATGACGAAAATGGTCTGATTTGTGTTAAAAGTGATGTTTACCACCAACGTCAGGCTTTAAGGTTATTATCGTATTAGTCAGAAATTAGAAAAAAAATCTTTGAATCTTATCCCATATTTTTCTGTTCATGATATTATATAATGCTCTTACAATTTATTAGGGCTTATCGTAGTTTTTTAAGATTTTCGATGATTTTACTTTACTCTATTATTTTAAATTATCATAATTCCTTTTAAATTAAATATTATTTTATCCATATAGGAGTGCTGTTACTGAGTGGCTTCCAGAGTTTTCAATACACAAAAATGCTTTTGGACCAGTAATGAAACCTCAACCAGTAATAAACGGTAAAGACAATATATACTTTATTTAACCTATTATTATCTTATAAAATGACTATTTTACTTTTGTATAGTTGCAACAGTTCCTATAATACCAATTATGCCATCGATCAATACATGCATGTCGCTGACTACGTCCACAACAACGACCATAAGCAATTGTTCCCGTGGACCATCGACCACCGGCAGTATCCCTACAGTTAACACGTGCCAATTGCAAGCACTAGCAGATGTCTGCACAACCGTAAACGCTTTGTTTCATATAAATTATTTAATATCTTGTATATAATTTAATTAATTGTTAATTTTTAGGTGTCAGCTGTAGAAAATTTCAATCCGACACCAAACCCGATCATGAATTCGTTAATTTCAGCATCCAAAGTAGTTACGAATGAATCTATACCTAATCCGATACCGCCTTTAATTAGCTCGACTATTTCGCTCCCGGCAGAAATTCCTATAACCACAATTCCGATTCCGATAATGGGATTGAAATGCTTCGGCGACAATGATTCCAATTCATTAATTTTGTCAAATAATACCAGAGGAGTAAATGACTCCCCGATGCTCGATTTTATAGACGATTCTAATAAAAGTTTTGACGGAAATTACGAAGATGATGAAAAGTATTCGATTACTGAAACAAGTAATACAAACGGCGTTTCTAATGAAACAATCCTGAGCAATGAGATGCACGAAGACAATCTGGACATTTTAAAAAACGACATTGAATGTGCCGGCGAGGATAGTAATACGGATATAATTGTAGACGATTGCGATGATAAGGAAAATAAGGAAATTACAAATGGTGCCATGAGTGTCGAAGGTAAATCATCATAATTAAAATATCATCTTCCGGATCTAATTTTTCATCCACTTTAAAATAATTAAAATACCATTTCCGGATAATTTCACTTCACTACGAATTCGTTCCTTCATTTTTATATACATCACCCTTTCATTTATATCTCTTTTCATGAATGCAAGATTTTTTGTAATCATTTTGGGTCATTTTTTCACATGCTTATATCAGGAATAATTCTATTTTTTTCTTCCTCTGAATGTATTATAGTTGATCATCTGGTAAAAAAATATTTTTAATTCCGTTATTATAAATTATTTGGTTTGGAAGTAAAAACTACTAATAAAATTCCAAAGAAATGAGATCCGGAAAATAAGTTGGATGAAACAGTAACTCCCTCTCAAATGCCGTTTTTTTACTGTGTTTGTCAACGAATGGGGTCTCGCATTGTCGTGATGGAAAATAACACGCTTTTTACCTAGTTCTGGACGAGTTTAATTGAGTTTCATCATCAATCCCTCATGGTACTATCCCCCAGTTGTTGCTGGAGACTTCTAAGGGGGGCGTTAAAAAATTCTAAACTTAAAAATGTTCTTATTCTGCAACTTTTTGTTTTAAACGAAAATATCAGTATTTTTACTAGCCCTTCTAATTTACTTTTCTTGGATAAGATTTTGTTTTCGGTCAAACATCATTTTTTTTCGTTGCACGGCTCTTTCTGGCCAAGTTTGTAAGCTAAAGCCAAAGATTAACACTCACTGTGTGGGTCATCAACAAAATTATCTCACTGTGCGAATCCTTCTTTTAGATAAGGTTGTCAGCTTTTTATAAAAAACGAAAATTTCTCACTACAGATTTGTTTCATAAATGAAATTTTGATCGAGCATCAAAAATTTCAGCTCATTATTTTTAAATAATTTTATTTATATTATTAGTTCAAACATTTTAATTTTTCCATTATGCAGTTTCTTTTCCCCAAAATCTTGCTTGGGATTTTAGAGTAATATAGTATCTAAATAAAAATTAATATTTTACTAGTTTTGAAAGGCGTGAACATGGAAACATGAAAGGCGTGAACATGGAAAAATGTTAATAATAATAAGGGGGGTTGCAAAATTTATGACTTGCAAAGAGGGTGGTGGGCCGGAAATGTTTAGCAACCCATATTCTAAATAAACAACCCCGTTGAAACCCTACCAAATCACTTTTTCTGGATGCAATCCAACTCGGACCTGTTTTTGAGGTAATTGTTCCAATTTATCTGGTCAATTTCAAGACTTTCCCAGTTGCTAAAGATGGTGTTCCACAGTATAATGTGTTAACCCATATTTCTCTGCTAATGCATCAGTGCATTGGCCTGGATTCATCTCCACCGAATCTCGTAGAACATCGTTATCCAGTGTTTTAGGTCTCTACAACTTGACTCATCCAGCAACGAAAAAATTGCCCGATCGAAATCTATTTTTAGATTTTATTAGTTAAATGATCACCGTATTTGTTTTTAGAATCTCCTTGCACTCTCAGTCCGATGCGAACATCTGAGACGGCAATGGAATACACGCCTGAACAAGAAAATGTACCATTACAAGAAAATAAATCCGAAAACAATGAAGAAGATAACGATAATAAAATTGACGTCGATATAAATACCGATGTTGAAAGTCCAAACCAAGACATTGACGTTGTGATGACTGAAGACTGCTGTGAGGTAATGAATCAACATATTTTATAACTATAAATAAATTTATTTTGTAACTGATTTTATTTATTGTACATTGCAGAACGGTGTTATGCAAGTAGAGACTTCTTCGCCGAATAACGAGATGATTGTTGAAAACATTGATATCAACGATAGGTATGTATTTGTATATCATTTTCATCATTTGCCAGCCACAAGGCTCTCACTCGCTGAGGGCATGGGCCTTACCAAACTCTCGCATGGTAATCGAGGCCAAAGGAACCTGAGTCTCACACGTGACAAATATGTTCATATATTTTACAACATTTTTATATTTATTTTAAATCTTTTCCTGTTTTCAGCTTATTGAATGATTCAAACGTCCTGACTGTAGATGATCTAATGCTGTTGTGCGATCTATTTTATTTGCCATTCGAACACGGAACTCAAGCGTTGAAACTGCTGGAAGATTTCAATTGGTTGAAGTGCAACGCTCCAATTTTGATAGGGCACAAGAAAAATAACTTACCAAATCTTAAAAATGGCCTAAAAGTGAGTAAACGAATGGATAGCGGACTCTATTACCAAAATACACGTTAGCGGATTATAAACATTAATCATAAACAAAATTGGTGATATATCGTATGATAAATATCGGACATAGAATGTTGATCTATTCCATCAGGTTTATCGCACGTTGAATTTCGTATGAAAATATATAGTAAAAAAATATATTATCTCGTATACCGCATTTAATTTAAAACGAATCTTTATTTTGCTAGCTATATAGAATCTTCAGCTGCTTAATAACATATTTATCTATGTAATTTTTACCTCACTATGATTTCTAATGATTCCTCGGCGGTGTAAGAGCTGATTGGTTACTCTTTACTATACATACAACTGATTGGAATATATCAATCTCTTGCCATATTAATAAAAAAAAATATATGTATTAGAATCATTTTTAAGTCCAGTTCGGCAGAATTATCATCGTCTTCCGTGCCGTTACAATTAATTTGTAGTTACACGGATATATTAATTATTTCTTTTCTTTCAGTTAATCCTGCAGATTATCTTTTGCGTGGTGGGTGTTCTCGGTGCAGTTTACAATTTGTGATAAAATAAAAACTCGGCCAATTAATTAAAATATTTATTTCAGATGCAGTACAGATATTTTAATTATGCTACGGATTTTATTACAACCCTAGATAACTAAGCTTTAATCAATAATACTCAATAACTTATCATTTGACTCATAGACTACAAAAAACGTTTATATTTTTAATTACTAGTTATTAAAAATAATAATAGAGATCATATTTCACGTCATTCCTTTCACAAATTTTGAAGCATATGTTAAGGGGGCGCGACAGTAGTACCAAAAAGGTAACCGACCGCTGCCACCAAAATGTTAGGGGACGCGACAGTAGTACCAAAAAGGTTACCCGTCGCTGCCTCCAATGTTAAGGCACCCGAACTCGCGTATCAAAAGGTACACCCAATCGCTGGCGTTAAAACGCTTGATCAGTCCGGTAGTTGACGATCGCGCTTCGAAGATCGAGACAAAGTGAAACACGCTTTGTTTGTTGATGATGTTTATTGAGAAATTGCAGGTGTCGTCAGTTCGATGATAAGGATCCCAGAGACGTATCTCCGGTACAAGAGAAATCACGGAGATGTGACTGCCATGACGGCGCGAGCCAATGTTGGACGTCTCAAAGATTCCTTTGGTACTGGGTGTTGGAGTAGAGGTTCCCAAAGATTTTTTTGGTACTGGAGAGATCATCTCGATATGAGAGTGAGACTGGAGCTGGAGCTAAGGTTCCCAAAGATTCCTTTGGTACAGGAGAGCTTATCTCGATATGAGAGTAAGACTTGATCTGATTTGAATCTTTTAACGGGAATTAATATAATGCGTTTTAAGAATACACCGCTTGTTATTGAATGGAGAGAGGATATTCGAAATGTGCCGCTGAAAAGTGTTCTGAGAGCTACTTTACATAAGAAGGATATCACACTCAAGGGGCGCACTCGAGAATATCGAGAGTCCAGAAATGATACGGACGGACTATGCCAGTTTATAACACATAAATAGAATTTTTCCTGATCACGAGTAGAAAAAGTTATAGTCTATTAGTTGAATATTTAGTTATCTAGGGTTAACAAAAAAATATTTTATGATAAAATCTGTATAATATTTATTTTGCAAAATATTGCCATTGCTAATACAAATTTTTGAAATATTTTACGTATTTACACTTCGGATAATATAATTTATATTTAACAATAAAAAATTGATCCATTCTTTTTAAGTCATATTGTAAAATATTTCTATTCATAAAATTTGATAGCAAATAATTAAATATTATTAGCAATAATTTGTGATGCCTTACGAAAAAATATCTAGATATACCGTCGAGAATTTGACATCAACATTCCTGATTTTTATTTATTTATTTTTGCAGTGCGTAGCTCGCTCATTGCTATTTCATTGCTTCTATGCGTATTTTGATCAAAATAAGCTTTGAACCAAAAAAAAAATACAAATTATACGCTGAATATTTAAATGTGTTATACAAAATCATTTGAATTACATTATTTGAGATTTATTTGGTTCACAGCTCTGTTCAATTTTTTTTAAATATTTTTAATTGTAATCTGGAGCGGCAGAGCAGAAATAGACTAATTATATTAACCAACTTTATTGACTGTATCAGTATCAGGAGTGGCATGGGCGTGCACAAAAATTCAGCATCTTGTGCGACCGTGTCGGACAACTGGCCAGGCGTCTAATCCACTGCAACAACAAGGAGCTCCTCCACGATTTATGCGGCTATGTCTGGGACTTGCACGCGGTTGTCGGGCTTCTTCAATCGTTCGTCAAGTGGCTCGGTAACGCACAAAAATACCCACTACTCTTAGTATTGTGGGTAGAGCAGCTCTATCTCTCTCCCCGTTCATTCGACACAATATTTTGTCGGAACCCATTATGAACATGCATAATTATCTTTTATTTTATAGAGAGCCAGGGGCTTTCCGGTATACATTTATTGAGTAAATCGCAATAACAGTCGTTTCAGAAAATATAATGGAAGCATATTTTTTGAAAATTTCGCATTACACTCTCTCGTTAATTTATGAACGTTTTTTTAGCATGGCTAAAGCTGCATAATTAATATTTTCAGATATCACTGCTGATGTATGTTTAAAATAATTGTCATATTTTTATGCAATTCCAAAAGTAAATGTGTTTTACTCAAAAAATTTTGGACAAAGCAGTATAGTTTTTAAGTTTAATATTTTATTTTCATTATATTCCGCAATGTTTAAAATGATCGTATCTTATTATTAAATAAAATCATTTATTACACTATAAACTATGCTGTTTTTGAATATTGCAATGATTGAAATGGGATTTCTATTTAACTTATTAATAAATATATTGTTTTTACATGATGACGAACGGGATTTGCTAATTAATATATTAATTTTTAGTTCTCAAATTGTTAAAATTGTTTGTTCTAGCTTTGGGAAAGTTTCCGCCAAATTTATGTCACTTTACGCAAGGCAGCTATACTTGTAAGTTACAAATTTATGAACATACGATGGTTTGCAAATTTCGTCTGATCTGCGTATGTGTTGATATTTTATTTTTGCAATTTAATGAGCATGTTTATTATTTGTAGGGTTTTCTAAAGGTTGGAAGGAAGCGTTTATGTCCGGTGATCAAGAACCTTGGGTATTCAGAGGTGGGTTAACTGCCGATTTGCAAAGATTGATTCCTATCGACAACGGAAACGATCTATTGGCTTATAAACCACCGACTACAGCAGACGCCGAGTTGTATTCTATTAGACCATATCAAGACTCTGATAAGCAGCAGGTAATTTTCAATCTAACATGTCGATAATATTACAGTAGCTTTGAATTTTTTTAAAAACAGTCGACTCTTCTATAGTGCTCCCTGCTATAGAGTAGAGTGTACTGCAGTCCCTCCTATAGTGCTTCCTTCGAAATCACCGTTCTCTATAAAATGCTCACACGGTCTATGGACTGCGAGATTTTTGTGCTTTGCCCATTTTTCTCTTGATCATATTTAGATGGTGGAGTCTTTTTTTGTGATAAATTTTTATATGAACGTATAAAATACTAAATTTTCAAGGTCAAATTCCATATTTTGTTACCTTTGATTGACAAAAAAATACAGTAAACCCCCATATAACGGCAAGATAGGTTCCACGGGGGGACATTATAGGGGGTAAAGGTTTTTCAAATTTATTTTTTGATCTGAAGGAAATCAGTAAATCAAACATTTTAATTTTTCTTTTTTTTTACATATTTACGTGTTTACCAACGCAAATGACTTGACTCGCGCGATGAGCAATTTCCTTTCGTACTTTGGCTGACGTAATCTTCCCGCAACTTGATGCAATTTTAATTTAATATTTTTATGAAAATTCTAATTAGCGTTTTAAAAAATGTACGTTATAAGGGGGTTTGACATTATAGGAAAAAACTGCCACAAACGTTATCGGGGGCTTACTGTATAACGCGCGCTCGTGAACAAATTAAAAATAGTATTGCTTTCGTCCAATTTACAAAATTCAATTGAAAAATTAACCTCAAATTTTGTATGAGTGACTAGTTTTCTATAGCATGGTCCCCATTTCGGTGCTATAGAAGGCTTCATTTTAAAAAATATTTTAATTTCACAGTTTATATAAGCCGGCTTAATTGTCTCATTTTTTTATTATGTTAGTATACTTTTTCCTGACATATCTTAACACTTTAACATCCGCTTACGCCACGTTGGTGTCCTGTCTCAGGCAACTGTTATCTACCGCTATCTACGCATACTTTATATTATGAAACGATAAAAATCTCAAAATATGAACATTTTATGGACAGGGGTTTCCGACGTTTTTTAGATAAATTTTTTTTTTTTGAGATTCGGTTCTCCATAATGTTTACGAACACTTAAGTATCAAGCGTAAGTTTTAGGCGAAATCGTGCGGCCGGTAAAGTGTTAACGATGATGGCCTATTTTGGATGCTCAATTTATTTTAAGCTGTTGAAAAAGGTTTAACGCGTTTCGCTGTTTATATCCAAAAAACATCATTATAATGCCTCTGCCTTCATATTCGCAAGACTTGACCTTTTTTGAAATCATCCTATTCTCTAAGATGATAAAAAAAGAGATACAAAATCGCTAAAGCAGCTAAACGCCGTACCAAAAATTAACTTCTAAAAGTGCTTGTATTATATGAGGACTTATTTGAAGGGGACAAATTGTATAATAAGGATATTATTTATTCATTAATTTACTTTTTCCAGATACGTTTAATATGCCATAAAACGTGTCACGATGGCATGGATTGTTCTGAGCTCTTTCCTCCTGATCTACAGTCATTAGCCGCAGACAAGTATAAATTAATCGATTAATTTATAAATAATATTATGTATCGAATTATTCATTTATTTGTTATATTTCAGACTCGTGGAACCGTTCATAGCATTGATACCGGAATTGTGCATGGTGATAGAAAATCAAAATAAAGAGATCATTGGTTATGCCTGCGCCGCTCCCGATGCTCGCATATTCCAAAAGAGGTTCGAACGAGAATGGGCACCTCGTATGCGACGAAAGTATCCTCCGAAACTAATGAACGCTCAGAATACTTTCGCCGTCGCCAAAGAGTTTGTGCAGAGCTTCTACCAATTCAAAAACGCATTGCCCGACACGGTCCACCGATACCATCCGGCCGTTATGAACTGTTTGATATTGCCGCATTGCATCGATCATACGGCCGCCAAGAGACTCGTCACGTGTTTGTTGGCCGCGCTTCGTGCGACCGGCTCGTTCGGTGTACACGTCACCATCTCTCCGTCGGATCATCATTTAAATCAATTTTATACGAAATTAGGTTTCATTGAATTAAATCAGGCTAACGAAAAGGTTTATCTCGGTCGGACCTTTTAGCATAAAGTATCAACACCACCTCCGTTAAAAATTATATGGCAACCTATTTATATATACAACGATTTTCGAAATTATAAATTATGGAATCAAGCGAACGGATACTTTCCTATCGAATTAGAAAATATTTATTGTTATAAAGCTTATTATAAACGGTTAACATATACAGACAACTTAAGGTTCGTTAAAAATATGAGACTGAGCGGCTTTGATACGGCAGAAGTTATTTCTAAAATCGTTTACATTGCTCCAAAGTTTAACGGCTTGGACGTAATTTTGTGTCCCATTGCAATACGCTGTAATGTAAATAATTTTCGGTATTACAGCTTAAAGTCGTACAATATTTTTGCAAATAATTTATATTATAATATTTTTTTAGTAGATAAGATTCATCCAAAATAACGCTTGAAAGCATAAAATATATATGAATTATAGGAAAAACTGTAGATATATTTTAATAATATAACTGAATTGTATCCAGAAAATAATTACTAATCAGATGCGTTATATATAGCATGTAATTATATAGTTGAAAAAAACTATTTATTATTTTTAAGCAAAGTATTGGTATTAATATTTTATATAAATCTGTCTATTGCGTTTATTTTTTATTAATTTTTATATGATTCACATAATGATATGTGACAATTAAACGATTTATATATATTGATCGCTCGTTAAGATTTTTAACAAATCGTGTGCATATCGCCGTTTTAATTTTATTTATCGACGTTCAAAAATCACATTCGCCGAGAATAGGGCAATTATTTAATAATCATAGAATGCACAATTAATTTAATGTTGACGATCTTCGCATAGGAAAATTGTAATGTCATTCTCTAGATTTAAATCAATATTATTTCATAATGATGTAATAGAAAAAAATATAAAATACCGACATACTAGTATGTATAAAATATTATTATAATGATTTCATTTTTTTATATGTATTTGCAAATGGACCACATGTGTATAGGCAGGGGTGTGCTGCTAGATTTTAATCAGTCGGTTCTGTATTTTAAATTAAAATTATCCGTTAAATGATTTTTTCAACGTACGAGGCGAAAATTATTTCATAAAAATTTATTCTATTGTTTACATCAAAGCCCATATTTTAACATAAATCAGTGTCGTATTTTTACGTACGAGCTATAAACTTGAAGATGTATCGTTATGATCTGTTCTACTCTTATTTGCCCATAGTAACTGCTGAGACATATAAAACATAATCTTCTACTTCTTCACGTGTCTTGTCTGTCTTCGGTTGTAGGCGATCTACTTTTCTTTGTCTTTTCTCCAAGTATGTGTCTATTATTTACAAGCTGGAACAATTCTAGAGCTCCTAACACGCTCCAGTTGCAAATGTTGCAGAAGAATGACAGCTTCTTTCTTCCAAACCACTGTTTACCTTCAACTTTTCGGAAGGCGATACTTTGCTCCACGAATAATGTGTCCAGAATACTCAATTTCACACTATTATGGTGTCCAGAAGCTACTTCTCCTTGTGAAGAAGCTGAAGGACAGTTGAAAACATAAATAATGTTTCCATATTAACGAGCTTTTCAATTTCAATGCTTTCAAATCCTACCCATTTTTCTAGTTGGATGGAAGATCTTCCATAACCCCGATTATTTCAAAGTAGAAGGGATTTGTTTCTTCTCTTTGTGTTAATACCAACATCTCACAAAAATCTGTGAATCTCGGTATTATATCGGATTCGTATATTTGGATTTTGAGGTTTTGGTTAAGACACTTCATCATCATCATAGGCACAACAGCCTTATTGTAGAGCCTTGCACTCATCCAACACCCTTTTCCATTTTATCCGGTCTGCCGCTACGTCGCTCCATCTTCCGGTAAGTTTCAATGATGCAGTGTCCTTCTGTACACCGTCCAACCTCCTCAGTCTTGGTCTTCCTTTCATCCGTGGAAAGGAAGGCTTATTAATCATAAGCCTTTTCGGCAGCTGACTGTCATGCATCCTTGACATATAACCGGACCAGTGGAGTCTGGCCACTCTGACGACAGCTATGACCAGTATATCCTTCTATAGTCGGTAAAGCTCTTCGTTGCTTCGGACACACCATTCCCTGTCGACGAATACAGCCCCAAATATTCGATATCTAGTTGTCGCTCATCTCGTTTTGTCAAAGCCCAACAACAAATGTTAAGACGGGCCTGATGAGGGTCATGTTTAGCTTGGCTTTAGTCTTCCTTGAGAGGAATCTTGATCGTAAATGCAATTGAAGTCCAAAGTAGCACTGGTTTGCCAGCATGGTTCTTCTTCGTTTTTGTTTCATTATTTTATGTAATACAGTAAACCCCCCTATAACGTACATTTGTATAACGTTTGTGGGAGTTTTTTTTTCTTTAACGTCAAACCCACTTAAATATGTAAAAAAAAAAAAGAAAAACGAAAATGTTTGATATACTGATTTCCTTCAAATCAAAAAATAAAATTGAAAAATCCTAACCCCCTATAACGTGGAACCTATCTTGACGTTATAGGGGGGTTCCCTGTAAGTGAGCTGAGATATGTGAATTCCTGCACGGTCTCGAAGCTGTACTCTTCGACTCTCAAGAGTCCAAAGACTCGTCTTTGTCATATGGTCATATAATTTGACTCGGTCTCATTGACTCTTAGTCATCTTAGACTCTTGTTTTAATATATTCATTGTACAATCTAGATACAAATATGATAAAAAATATTTACTTACATAAGAAAAAATATCATTGCATTCAAAATCGGTAATCTTTAATACTTTCTATCATAGGATTTAAAGAAAAATATGCTGTGGTATACTCAGATTTACAAATGTTGCGTCAAGTTGTTATTTAGGTTTAAAATATTTCAAATAGAAGTTGCGTCTCTGCAAATGAGATCGTACGACTTCGAAGGCTGATTAATATATATATAATCTATCATCTTCCATTTATAGATTATCAATAGTCGCATTCATACTTGCTGATTTTTAAATATCCTAATAATCGAGATGCTCCAAGCCGTTTCCGCACACCCCCGACTATAGGTTTTTATTTAAAATATATAAAAATTTAAATAAAATATATATATATAAGGATTACTTATTAAAAATATATATCATATCTTAAACTACTGCCAGTCTGTTGGGCCAATTATAATTACCATGTGCTTTTTTTATACATAGTTTTCTTCGTATACCGTTCAAAGAAACATGTAATTTTATGTAAAATTACTTGATATTATTTTTTAATTAGGAAGACTAATATTTAGTCTTGATTGTATTATTTATACATATATGTACATACGTATAAGGTGTTCAAAGGTGACTCTTTTGGTCGTGTGTAGCTGAAGTATTTAGTAGACCCATAATTTAAACTAATCAAATGTATACACGTATTATTGGTCGGACAGGTTATATTATTTTTGCATAAAATACAAATTTTCATCATATTCGTTTTATTTATTTATATGTTTCACTACTATTATACATATGAATTTAATAAATTTAAAAAGAAACGTAAATTAATTGTTTAATTTCCAATAAAAATATTATTGAACATGTGAAATTTTCAGCAAAGACTGTGATTGTTTTGTATTTTCATCTTGATAATATTATCCTTGATGTTTGATAACTGAAACATGATTAATTATTGCATTGTATGAATGCGGATATTTAGAATAATGTTTGTTATTTGATAATTACCCGGTTTATTTCGCACGAAATCATTCTTCTCGCCGTTCTCGGTGTCCAATCGTTGCCCTCCATATCCACCGTTTGCATACACTCTATTATTTCGTCGATTTTCTTCTGCAAGCTCACCTTTTCACTTCTGCTTTTTGACGTAGTCGATTTGCATCTAACTTTTTTCCTATATTTATCCGGCAGATCCTTTTCAATATCGGCCCTCGTTAAAATTTTCACGCAATTCAAATCAGTGTCGTAAGGCACCCCCGATAAATTTAGTACGTAAATGCGATTATTATTGCTTTGAGAATCCTTGTAATTATTACGCCAACTCTTTAAAGCTTCCAATGTTCTGAAAAAATTAGAATATGTGATAATCATATTATTTTGCATTTATTACAAAATAATTACCTTCGATCTTGTAATGTTTTTTCTCGCTTATTCAATATTTCCTTCCGTTTCTCCTTCCATATATCTTTTAAAAAGTTCTCTTTAATTTTTATACTTTGCTCTCTAGGATCAACCACGCTCTTCGCTAAATATTTATTGCTATTACACTTTTTTAAAACGTGTTTGACGTTTTTATTCCATTTACCTTCAGCATTGACATCTTCAATGGCATCATATTTATTTTTATTTCCGTGCTTTACTTTTACATTTTTATTTTTCTGAATCTTTTCATCGGAAATGGAAATATCTTCACTAGTAATCCCGGACTCGCTCTCGGAAATGTTCATTTCTTTTCCTTCTCCACATTTATCAATTCGGTCTATTAATGAATTTTCACATTGTGCCAAAGATACATCGATAATATTATAATCGTTGCCTCGTTTTTTGCTACAACCTACCCTTTGATATTCGAAACTAAGAAACTTCAATAAAAAATCAGTCCCTGAAGCGATAATACTTGGTTTTGGATAAGATATCGGATTACCAGACAACTGTAAGGATCGAAGACTCTTAACCGTGCAAAGGTACGGTGGTAAATATGAAATTTTATTATTCTGCAACAATATCGTTTCTAGACAAAGGTGATTTTTTATGGATTCCGGAATTTTTTCAATATAATTATTTCTCGCATCGAACCATTTGAGAAGTGGCGCATCCAAAAATAAATACGGTGGAAGTTCAGTAAGTTTATTATTGTCCAAATAAAGATACTGAAATAATATACATATTTTTTTATTGTATCGTCTATCATACTTATTAAAATAAACTGATTTACCTGCAAACAATTTATTTCTAATAATGGCAATTGATTTATTCCCAGTTTGCTGAGATCAATATATACTCTTCTCTGTCCAGAATCCATGATTTTGTTTATGCAAGGTTCAAATATAAATTGAAATCATTTTATGATGTAAGAAACTGGGATTTTTATATGTAATTATCTGTTGCCGGGTGACATCATTTTGTTTTGGATACTAAAATGAGATATCATCGACCAGATAGAAATAATGTTAATAAAATTTCTTCAGAAGATAACTTAAATAAAATTTTACATATTGTAGTATTTTTTATCGTTTATTATTTTATAATTGATTTTAATTAAAAGATTATTATAAGAATTGTCTGAGCTCTCTGAACCGTATAAAAAGAGAATCAGTTGAGATAAAATAAATTATATAAGATTAATATATTTTTGATCCAGCTAAATTAATTTTAAATATTAAAATAATTTTGTGTCTTCGACTGAAAAATACTTTAATTTTATTATTAACCTAGCCGTACAGATGGGACCCCAAGTTTTTGATTTTTCTCGAATAACTCTTAATATAAATCCTACACAACTTTTGTATTTGTCTAAAAAAGTCTAAAGAATAAATATTATAAATAATCAATGAGCTTTATTGTCCACAATTGCAAAAATAAAAAAAAACATCAATATGCGTTTCTATTCGATCCTTACCGTATGCGAGCGAGAAAAACATCGCGCATGTGCAAGTGGGAGCGAAACCGTATACGTGTCTCAGTGTACTGCGAGCTCTGCGGCGCATGCGGCTCAGTTGCGGTGGGCTGTCGCCGTGTGTGTCATATTGATTGGTTAAAAAATCAAAAATATTAGCCAAATTATGAAGCATATCATGAATAAATATTTTTATGCTTAGAATAATTCATTAAAATCTTGACTTAAAATGCTTGGGATCTATTTTCATACTAAAAAGACCCCATCGGCCGACGCCGTTAGTTTCGAGCCGCCGTGACGGATCGGTTAAATTGAAATGTCTGTTGGGAGTTATTGATTTCAAATTTATTTTTTATAATATGGGAAAGACTTTCAAGGTGTTTCGAATATCAGTGATAACAACCAAAGAGCATCAATTATTTATTGAATTTAATTAGCATTTTTGTGATGCTGGTATCAAAAGGGGAATGAACAATTTTATTAATAATTTATTACAATCCGTTATAAATTAATGGATTGCATTGTTTGCTAAATTTGTTGCATCGAATTATTTACAAAAAAGAACGACGATAGAACTTTATCGTTATCAGTGATTGAGTCGTAATCGCGGTCGTAAACAAGCCGTTCTGTTGTCCCAACGAACAATAACACAGTTGGTAGCAGTGTGCGGGGTATGGCCGGCTGGTGTGCCGTGCGGGCCGCGAGGAGCCGCGCCGAGTGACAGCGGTGCCATGTCGTCGGTGCGCGAGAGCGACACGTCGCTGTGGCTCCACAACAAACTAGGCGCCGCGGGCGAGCCCTGGGCCGGGGGCTCCATCTGCCCGCAGCTCACGCAGGAGGTGCTACGCAATGTGCGTGATTGCTTCCCCGACCTTCACACACACGTCAAGCTCAAGCTGTTGCTTTCCTTCTTGCACCTGCCGCGCCGCTCCGTGGACGAGGTACAATATGGCGGGAACGCCTTGACCCTACAATCGCGCTCATTGTGTCTAACTCGTCCCTCTGTTTCAGTGGAGAAATGAATTGGAAGAAATTATGGAGGTGGCGAGCGTGGACTCCGAATTGTGGGTCAGCATGCTGTCCGAAATCATGAAAACACTTCCATCCACCGGTGATTATTTACCTCTGACAAATAGATCGCACTTATGTCGCAATATGTAAATAATACTTTGTTTAAGGTTCCTTGAACACCCACCAGCTGTCGGAGTTGGACGAAACGCGGCCCGTGTTCGGCGACATGGTCACCGAATTAAAGCGACTCGTGAATCGACATTCCGAATTGGCTATGCTACCTATGGAATGTCTTTATTTGAATAAATCCGCTCTTATATCGGTGGTAAGAAATATAACCAATCACAATACTCTTAAATATTAACATATTGTATAGGAAAAACAACGATTACGCTCATTTTATTCAAGGACGACGGTTATAAAATCTGTTTTACTTACGATATATGTATATGGAAATATGATGAAACAATATTGAAACAAATATCATAATTCCTAGTATTATATAATAAAACTTTTACTTTAATTTATTTATAGATTTCTCTTTGTCTGCTTTCAGATAGAAAATTTTGGGATACATTGTCCTAATTTTATTTATATTCATTTGTAATGCTATCGCACTGTTGTATTTATGTTAAAATATAAATTATATAAATAACCATCAAAAATGTATAGACGCGTTAAAATTTGCATAGAAATACGGTACCGAGCATTAAAATTGTAACACATGCAAAATATACGTTTTTTTTTAATATTCTATTCATATTTATCAATGACAGGTATTAAACTTGTTCTACGAACAATTACGTACATAATATGACGTCATAGGATTGCCGTGAAAATTCTCTGAAGTAATATTTGAGACAGGTACAAGGGGATTTGTAAATAGAGCTAAAAAAAGAGGAGATTTATTTATTTTATTTCTATAGAAATATAACAAAATCAAGTATTTATTATAACCATAGGTAGAACTTAATTTTTAGTATTTTGTCGGTCCAATTTTTTCCTTTATCGCATCATGAATCCTCCGATTCATAGAGTCCACTAAAGCCTCTAAATGTTCAATTAAAGTTCCTTCATACCATATTTTTATTTCATTTTCTTGACTTGTAAACTATCTTTTGTGTATCTCAAATGTCATAATGTGCCATAAATTCTCAATGAGGTTAAGTTCTGACATATTCCCGAGTCACTGCCAGATCGAAATCCCCAGTTGACTTGGATTTTTTTATCTGAAGAGAATATAAAGGATTATTTTTATATAATTCTGTTTCCAACGCTTACTGCTACTAAAAAAATGTTTCAAATTACCATTCCGGATCTGTGACATGGAGCACCGTCATCTTGTAAAATTTCAATCATCAGTTATTTGTGCTGGAAAGATGGTTTTCGATTGAAGACAGAAGATGGATTTCTGCTATGGAATTTCCGCTACTCACAAACTGGATTCCTTCCGTTCCAAACAAATTAAATTTGCTTTTACCGGAGATTATGATTTTATTCATCGGCTTTAATCCAAGTTTAATAAATTTACGCCCATTTTAATTAGAATTTCATCATATTTTTCGTTAAGAATGGTTTTTTCGCTGGTCAGCCATTAAACCGTATTTCCGCAATCTTCTCTCGATGATGTGTATCCCAACTTGCTACGCCTGCTATAAATTCCTCCACTGTTAGGAATCGATTTTGCAGACACAGCCGCTTCGACCGATCGACTCCTGCAGTTGTTTTACAAAGAGCTCCGCTACTTTTCAGACGACCTGTATCACCTGAATCTGCATTTTTTTTAAATTCTGACCACTATTGTATTGAAGCAACTGCTCTCTTAATTTCTCTACTAGACATCCCTTCAGTATCTGATCAAAATCTGACTTTTTTCAGCCTGTGTAAATTTGGCATTCCTAATTTTTAAACTCACTTCACAAAAAACAATGACGGTTTGACTTGGCAAGGATCCGTTACTTACCCGATTTACCCGTGTAAAGAAACGAATGGCAGCATCCGATGAGGAGACCTAAATTACCCCAAGAATCTTTAAGCATGCATCGACCTGTGTATATATCTCGCTCCAGCATAAACGTACCAAACTATTTAATGTTTATATTAAATATTCAAATAAAATAAATAACATGGGGGAAAATAGGTATTTATTTACCCTTAATCGGCATATTTTTTACCATCTAAAAAATGTTACCGAAATAAATGATAGTCCATCGGAGAGATATTTGAAGAGTAGTGTGGGGGGAATAAAATCATCCATTCTAGGTTTCTTCGTTTATTTTTCAGTATTTGTTTGAGCTCTTCGATTGTTCATTTAATGGAACCAGCTGAACACGATAAAGTTATGCCGTTACTGTTTGGCTACTCTTTTGCATCTCTCGTTCGAGTGGAGAACCCTTTTTTCTTGACACTAATGTTTCTATTTTTTCCGTGTTTTTGAGCCCGATCATAATCGACTGCTCATTTGCATTATTTGAATACGACTTTACTCTGTTTTTACGTTTTAAAGGGATTAACAAAAAAAACATAGTTTGAGGGAAAATGTAGATGGAATAAATTTGCAAATACAAAAATGTAGCTAAAACTCTAATTTACCAATAAAACTTATGGGTTCTGAATAGTGCCATGAATCAAATGAACACATTTCTATCTGAATAACTTTTACACAAAGCTTCTGGCATGTGCCTATAATGTGCAACTTGAATTAACAGTTGTCACACCGGGGTGACCATAGTGGTTAAAGGGTGAAGGCTATCGATGTATTCATACCATCTTCTTTTATTTAAATTAGATGGATCTAGTTTACCTCTTCATTGGAGAGTTCTTTATAGGACAATATCCCAAAAAATGAAAGGAATAGAGGCAGTAAGCCACATAGAGGCTTTCCAACTCTCTCTTCAGAGGGAAGCTCTGAAAACCTTCAACCGCTTCTGACTCTCCATGGCCTTCTCACCTCTATGAAGACAACGACGAAGCTTCTTTCATCGACTGAGCTAGGCACATTTCATACTCTTGACTTATTTTAGATGAACCTGTCCACCCAATTAATCCACATTTCAGCTCATTACTCCTCGGTGTCGATTATTCTAGTGACTCGTCTATTTTTTGTATCTATCCTCTTGTTTACCGGAGAGTTTTTTATTGGACATCATCGATTTCCACAACTTCAGAAGTCTTCAGAATTTATTGAAATTTTAAATATTTCAGACGTAAATTACGCGTAATAAAAACAGAAAATCGGGTATTTAATATACCAGAATGAAACGACACCAGAAATTGTTTAGCAGGAAATTGTAAATTCTGGGAATGTAAAAACAAAGTTCCACTGTAGTCGTAAATCATGAATGTTGTTTGAAGGAGATTCCAAGCTTTTGTTTTTGCCAATTATTTTCTATTTCCGCAGTTGAGAAGTCTTTATTCTGTTATTGCAAGTCATCCAATTTTAGATCTATTTTTAAAGTTAAAATCTCTCATTCGTCTTCCGTACGATTTCAGCACTTTAATATACGTCATATAATTTTTTGTGGCAATCCTTGATATTAGTAGTTATTAAAGTTTTAGTTTCAACTTTGTAGAATTTTTGTGCACAGTTAAAGTTAGAATTGTTTTCCATAGGATAATTTCCTACCTTTTGTAACGTCTTTAGTCCGTTTTTTCGATTCCGAGTGATAGTTCCTCTACTTATGTACCTGTTACTGCTATCGCCTGATGTTCAATGTATTGATTTCAATATATCGGTTATAATATTTCATATTATGATTCATAATTATGTACAAATAAATTCTACATGTCTCTTATTTATATTTGCTGATTTATCAGCGCTTTAGCGCTGAATTTTTTGGTCGAAGATTACTTCAAACGTGTAACATTAAAATTGCTGACACCGCTGAATTTATTATTATTATCTGTTGACCAATTGTTGCCTCTATGTAAAAATGCATAGTAAATACTTTTTTTTGTATTCAAATTTCAGGTCGGACAACAACCGAGTCCAGTTAAGCATTTCACATTGAAACGTAAACCAAAAAGTGCAGCTCTTCGAGCTGAATTATTGCAGAAGTCTAGTGATGCCATATCGAATATTAAAAAATGTGTCGCCCCGACCGTACCTGTTCGCAGCAGAGGCATGCCTCGAAAAATGACTGATACAAGTACGCTGAAATAAATTTATTGTGATTATTAATATTGACGATATGATGGTGTAATTTTATTTAAATTTTTAGCTCCATTGAAAGGCTTACCTTCGAGATTTGCCGGACGCGGTGGTAACACAATCACTCCAATCAGAGGTCCCGGGAACCGCTTATCATTTCCTCCACCACCCGGTCCACGTAAGGACGGCGGTATAAAACTTTTAGATATTGCCGAACAACCGGTTACTCACACTCAAAAGAAACGGCGGCGAATGCTCGGTAAATTATTAATAAAATTAGTTTTCCGGGATATATTATATATAATTTATTTATTTCGTGACATTTTACAGAATTAGAAGAACAACAAAAGAAAGCAGCTCTGGAGGCAGAGTCTGGAGCTGTGGCCCCAGTTGCTGCCGTTGCCCCGGCTGTTAGCACACCAGCTCCCACTACTGCTACGTCGGCTGCGGCTGCAGGAAATCAAGCTTTGCCAGAATACGCACGTGGTCTCAATAATTATGTTATGCCCTCGACTCCGGCTAATTCGACCGTAGCCCAAACTAATAGGGATCAAGGTTTCTATTTCATATTATTTATAAATAATAACCATAACTGCTACGATGTACAGTGTACTCTCGATTATCCGTGCATGGATTATCCGGTTTGCGGGTTATCGTGCCTGAAAATATTTTGATTGATTTTCATTATATCATAAGACGCATTAATAACGCATCTCCGGAATATATGCTGTTGTTTGAATCCAACACGATAGGGACACACACAGAAACGCTGCCCTGCCATTAATTCCCCGGAGCATTTATTGCCCATATTTGTGAGCTCTCGGACTTCGCTTTTGATCTAAAAATCTAATGTTCACTAAATTCCCGGTCCCTTTCCAAATGTCTTCGTAGTTTGTTTATTCAGTTGCTTATTTCCTAGCAGTGAAGAAGCGCACTTACAGAGAGCAGGATTTTTTCATTACACACGTATGTTTTGATGGCTTTCAATTTCTTTCTGTGTAATATTATTTTTCTTGTTGTGTAATTCTAAAATTCATATATTTTACTCTACATATCTATACCAAGTTAAAATGGAGAAAGAATCCATTAACAAAAAAAAACGTGAAAGAAAATTGTGTGAGCAAAACAGAAACTTGATTAATTGGAGAGAGATTCGAAAAGGAGAATCACCAAAACTTCCCAAGAATATAGAATTGGTATTCAAACTGTTCGAGATATAGTCAAACAAAAAAAAAAGCTGAGGCGCTTTGCTAGAGATTGCATATCGTGGTCCTTCGAGCGTTGAATATGAAAACGCTGACATTCGAAGATTTGAATCAAAACGAAAGCAGAGGGGAATACTAATTAGCGCCAAATGTGCATCGGGCTGGAAAGAAAGACATTTCACGAGAATCTAGGACTTAAAGAAAGTTTCAACGCCTCGTCAGGGCTGGATGACGAGGTTCAAAGAAGGACATCGGTTTCGTCAGCTAACGCTTACAGGAAGAACGCCCCAGTTCAGATGAAACCAGTTTGTAATTGGAAGTAAGCGCACAACAAAACGCTTAGCTTCGATGGGGAGGAAAAGTCGGCTCCTGGACATAAACCGCCTAAAGAAAGAATAATTGTTATGCGCTAGAAATGCATCAGCTCATAAAATGAAACTTTTGGTGATTGGAAAAGCTAAAAACCAAGATCATTTAATGGAACAGAAATAATAAATCTTCCTATTGATTATTATCTGAAAGGGGCCCGGAAGTGCGATTATTTTTGAAAAATAAGGGATTGCCACAGAAACCAGTTTTGTTACTAGATAATACTCCTTCTCATCCGAATGAAAGCATATTGAAGACAAACGATGGACTTATGATTACAAAATTTTTGCCCCCTGAAGAAAATTTTGTATTTGAAATGTGTGGATTATTGGAATTTTTTTTTTTTTTGAAGACGCGTATATGGAAAACGTAGAGGAGGGCTCCAATCATGATTTAAATGATTCAGGCTTTGAACGCATGGATTCATCCTAATATCGCTTCTCTTTGTTACCGAAGGGAAGAAATGACATTAATACTATAAGCTTAAGAAGATACCAGTAGTCATGAAAAGGCATTGAATTGCATTGAAACATTGCTAGATTACCAACAAAGGAACTGACTATAATAAAGTAATAGCTTTAAGAATATCAAGTGAAATAGTTAAGGCCCGATAAAAAAAATCTCAAAACAAAAAAAATGAAAATAAATGATTTTTTTAATTCGCGGTACATATAAAAGTATACTTTTTATATTTTTAAGTTCGTGACCATATGATAAACAATATATTTTTACTTATTTGTTTGTGTTTTCTTGATAAATAATGAATATAAAATACCGTGTTAACAATTCGTGCTGTGTATATGATATTATATTCGAAAATAAAATAAAAATTGATGATTATGATTATCCGTGTTTCTCGACTATTCCGTGATCATCCTCCCCAGCATTAACCCGGATAATCGAGAGTGCACTGTATTAATACTATATCTGTTTCAGCACTTTCAAGCACAACATCTATCACTACCGGGACTTTCCAAACGCCGTCGTCTACGTCTATGGGTCAAAAGACTTCCCACATCATTATTCCGACTACGCAAATCATCAAAGTATCTGGACAAGACGGAACTCCGCTCACGGCCACTACCATCAATACTAGCAGCTTAACGTCGTTGAATACGCAAAAGCATCCGATTATAATTCAACAAGGCCCTGGTTCAAAGCCGATCATTATCGGACAGCAGCAAAAGGTGTTGATCACGGGTCAACCGGGCCAGAAGCCTTTGATCGTTACGACAGGTCCCGGCGGTACTCTGTTATCGGGACAGAATATATTGAAAACGTCGTCGGGACTGCCCGTTATTTTGACAAATTCGGTCTTGCAACACGCCCAGTCTCAAGGACATCCTCTGGCGCAAGCTGGAAAAACCGTAGTACTCACTACCACCGTCAAACCCAACGGACAAGGTCACACAGTTATGTCGCCGAGTGGAAACGTTATTATACAAGCTCAACAAGTCATCTCGTCGCCTTCTAGTAATCAAGTGGTCCCTCACACGACTACAGCTGAAAATGTAGTGGCTGCAAAACCGCAACCGAATCTACTACAAAGAAGAGGGCTTTCTCTTACGGTAATTAATATTCATAATAATATTATTTTTATTTTATAACATATCATTATGTAATTAATTTTTTTTTCTCAATGCAGAAAGATCAAATGCTTGAAGCTCAGGACATGTTTAGGAACGCAAACAGAGTTACAAGACCAGAAAAGGCTCTTATTTTAGGCTTTATGGCCGGATCACGAGGTATAATTTTTTTTATCTCATCTTACGTTATTTGGAAATGATGAATAATTTTCTTATAATACAGTATGATTCTATTCTATTCTTATCAAACATATTTTCACGCATTTGAATTCAACATTTAACATTTTTGAGGCCCCAGCTGCAATTCAATTTTGCATTCTCTTCAATTTTATTTTATAAAATTATAAATATTCTTGATTTGGTTTATCAGATGATGCCAACAGCTCGTGGACCACCATAAAATTAATCGTGGGCCGCACTTTACAAATATTTATTATATTTAAAAAATTCAGGGGCCCCCGAGGGCCTTGGTGCCCTGAAAGAGTGTATGGCGAGGGCCCCGATGCATTGCATTGTTTTTTCCTAAGGTAGCACCAGAATCCATGGAACATGGTCTACGGAACAGTCAGTGCATATGCTTTGCAACAATTGTTTTAGGTCCTCAGAACCCTTCTACAGTTAGAATTAATAATCAGTTACATTTCCGATAGGCCCTAGACGCCAGGATCGTGTGATGATATGGGATGCAATTTAGCATGGCGGAAGATCAGAATTAATATTCTGCGATGGAATTTTAAATTCCCAAAAATTTATTGGTGTTTTAGAAGTTGGACTTATGCCATTGTTTGACAACACAATTTTAAAAAATCTTTTTTTTTGAATATTGTTTGTAATTTTGAAACGTCTATTTACTTGTGTAATATGAACGACACGCTTGTGTAATATGAATACGTGTTATTCCATAAAATTTAATTATCCCACGAATGCTTTAATAGGAAATCGATGAGTTAACACTTCTATTTATGGTTGCGAAAATTTGCTCAGTTGCAAATTAACACAATTCGTCTTTACTAAAAAATAATTGCTGATGCAATATGTCGCTTGCCCTATAAATTAGAGCACCCAGAAAATAAAGGAAAGATAGGCCGTAAGCCGCAAAAAAGCTTTCCAACTCCGGCAACGAGTAGTTGTACCGACTATACAAGAATATACAGGTCATACAGCTGTCAGCATACAGGAATATACAGCTGTTGTGAGTGGCCAGACTCCGGTGGGTCGGTCACATGTCAAAGATGCGGAACAGTAAAATTATTGTAAGATGGAGCAACGTGTTGGCAGACCGAATAAAATCGAGAAGGGTGTTGAATGAGGCCAAGACTATATAATAGTGCTGTTGCGTCTATGATGATGAATAAATGATGGGGCTTTCCAACTCTCTCATAAGAGGAAAGCTCAGAAGACCTTCAACGATAGATAGTTTTTTATCAGGCATCAGACACTATCGGCGTGCCACTGTCTACCAGATTGAAAAACATATATAGTAAAAAAATACTTAATGAGGGGCCTCAAAATTGGATTGTGCCTGGGGCCTCTCAAGTGCTAAATTTACCACTGCTCACCTCTCAACAAAGACTGAAGAACCAATCTTCTATAGGAGAGTCCCCTCGTGAATAACGGAGTTCCCTTTATCCGCAAAGCTAGGCACATTGCACACACTTGACCGGGCTATCTTAGATAAACCTGTCCACACGATGAATCCACATTTCAGCCCAGAATCTTAAAAAATTTACAAATTAATATTAATCTATAATGTATTCACCACTGTTAAATATAACCTTCTCCCATCTTATTGGCAACTTATCGATCCCCTCCTCATAGAGTATCAAGGGCCTGATTAACTTGGGCATCATTAATGAAAGTTTTCCATTTAAAAAATTCTTTAAGGAACAGAAAAGGTGATAGTTTGTAGTAGCAAGATCTAGGGAGTAGGGTGGATGTGGCAAAATATACTAGTTGAGCTCCAGAATTCAATTTGAGTCACTTTGGCCGTGTGTGATCTGGCGTTATTGTGTAACAGGATAATGCCTTTCCGATCAACGAGTGCAGGACGCTTTTCCAGTAGTTTTTCATGAACTCTTTGCAGTTGCTGAATGTTTGCACCGGCAATAATCGTTCCGTTGCGCTTCATCAGCTCGTGGTGGATTATTCCTTGACGATTCCATCATACACACAATAAAGTGTCACAATGTTGAGTCTCTCTGCCAACTCGCTTGTCGTTTGGCCTGGATTTTGTTCCAATATCGTATTTAAAATGTCAAAGTTGGAAGGGCGACCCGTCCTTGGTTCATCTTTCAAGGACTCATCTCCGGAACGAAATTTCACAAACCAATTTTTAACTGCCCGATTGGTTATCAGTCTTTCACCGTATACATATGCATATCTTTTGAGCCTTGTTTGAATTCCCAAAGTATCACAAGACGAATATGCACTTTTTGATTCTCCATTTTAAGGGTTCGGAATAACACTACTGTAATGTCCACCACACTAAATATTCGTCGAATGCCTGTCAGGCCACCCATCTTTCTAGTGAAAATAGAAACTATCTACCGGAATCAGAAGTTATTTCAACCTACTTTTGATGCTAAAAAACCATTGGAAGGTTACTTCTTATACGTCTTCGATCCACAACTTTAGACGTCTTCAGAATTTATTAAAATTTAAATGTTTCAGTAGTAAATTGCAGGAAATAAAAACGTAAATGAGGATATTTAATGTATTAGAATAATACGAGACTGTAGAAATTGTGTTGTGATAAAACATGAATTTGGGGCATGTTTCCAGACAGGGTTTCACTGTTAAGAATGTTGAATTTTGAGTCAGATTCCAAGTTATTCTGGTTGCTGATTATTTTATATTACCGCAGTTAAGGAGTCTTTATTCAATTTTGCAAGTCATCCAATATTAGGTGTATTTTTAAGGTTAAAATCTTCCATGGGGCTTAAGTACTTACTTAATCATAACATTCATCAATACAGTACTTGTAGATTTTTGGAAAAAAATAAAATAACATACAGTGGAACCTCTCATAACGAGCATAATTCGTTCCAGAATATTGCTCGTTGTTGAAACACTCGTTAAGCGAAACTAATTTTCTCATATAAATCAATTTAAAACACTATAATGCTGCTCCATGCAAATATTTTTTTAACGCTTATTTAAATAATAATATATTATAAATTGTTAAAGATCGTAACAACCTGGATAAAAAGATTTTTTAAAAATCGAAACTAGCTTATTATTTATTAATTTATGACAAATAATTAATTCTTTTTTACTAGAAACCTGTCTAGAGATATTTGTTTTAGCCGACTTTTTAAAATTTTATGAAAATGTGACACAGCGTTATCATTGAATATGTCTGTAGCACGCATAGCCACCTCCTTATTAGGATGATGCTTCTCAATGTACGATGAAACAGTTTCCCATGCTTTCAGCATTTCTCTTATTGCGTCAGAAGATTGTTTCTCTGCTACTTCCTCTTCCTCCAAACTCTCCCTCATAACTTCTTGCTGTTGAAATACGATCCAACACACACAAGTGCGTCATACGTTTGTGACTTCCCCTTTCTTCGTCACTCGTTATGTGAATTACTCGTTATGCAAGGTGCTCGTTAAGAGAGGTTCCACTGTACCAGTATTTGTGTTCATCTTTTCTGAATAACTTAATATCAACATTATTTTATTATAAAAATTGATTTTATATTCTTACGTGTATTACATGATTTTACAGAGAATCCTTGTCCGAATCTTGGCAACATCGTCACCATAAAACTATCCGAAGATAAAGAAAACGTTCTTCAGAGAGACGACACAATGCTCTCCATGTTGTGCGAGACTCACTTCCAGATGAATTACAACAACGGCCAGTGGATGAGAATAAAGAAATACCGGCCGATAGAAGGCGCAGTACCTCAGCCGATCATTCCCCAGCAGCAAGTTAGCTAAGCCCGATAATCAAATTGTGACCGTGTCATTGGTGTTCAGTGATTGATTTATACATTTAAAAGTTATGTTGATAATATATGAATATCAAAGTGTTATTTGTATGATATAGAATAATTAATTGGTTGGCTATGTCAAATTATGTTTTTCTTTCCGTAGGAAATGAGTTAATGGTTATGATTTTTTTAGCACAATTTCACTTTCACTGCCGTATTATAGTCGATATTGATTTTAACAATATAAAGATTATATAATCTCCGTTTGTAAATCATTATGTTGATCAATGTATAATAAGTTGGTTGCGTTTTTTTTGTGCCTTACATTATTATTTATATCGTTTTCTTCGTTATTAATATTCTCGGCGTCGAGTTCGATTGCATAGTGAGGTTCTTCATTAATTCCTTCTATGTTTAGATGAAATGTGCTCCAAAATGTCTTGAATTAAATAATAATTATTTTACTATCGACGGTTTATGTATATTTGTTGCTGAGGACGCTAATTTAAAATATATTAAACATTAACTTTTTATTACGCACGTAAAATTATGCTAAGTTTTGTTTCAGATTTGAATTGTATAATCAACTGGTATACTGATTAATAAATGTTACGTGAATAGATGGATTGTTAACTTAATTTTCAATTATTTGATTCATCCGCTATTGTACTATTTAATCATTATATATATATATAATTAATAAGATTTTATGAAATAAAAAAAATCACGATGTATAAGGTTTTAGCGTATTAAATTAATGATAAGGTTTACGTTATTAATATTAATGAAATGTAACCGTTGCTTCTCTTCTAGTGCATGCGTCTAATTTTAATTGTATTATTTTTGTTGCAAACTTTATACTATCGGATTGATGTATGAGTTTTTACGCGTTTAGAATTTTTTAATCTCGGGGCCAATTTAATTGTTTTGTCTAAAATATAGAACATGGTCGTCTTCATCGTCCGACAACATCGTATTTGTGAAATTGACGAATTGTACTCGCAAAGATCTCCCGATGACATTTTGAAGTATCAATTATTTATAAAATGAATCAATGGCGTCCCTTATTCATCAAATCCAATATAAAAACATGAAGGCTTTATACAAAAAATTGACATTGAAAAATTTTGACATCTGTGTATGAAATAATGATTTGTAAACCGATGTTATCCGATTATACAAAATCGTAAAAACTTTTGCATCAACCTATTATTATTACATATGTTAACGTAGTTACGACAGAATTATACAATTTTTTATGTGTATACAGGTAACCGTCCTATAACACGGTAGATGGGTTCCTATAAAATGCCGTGTTATGTGAAGAACCAGAGCCAGTACGAAAGATGGGGTTAGGATCTGAAAAACTTCTTCTCCAGGTGACTTGTTTGTTTTTCGATGCAGGCGTTCTACATGTTATTGTTTTTTCTCCATATATTTGTCTGTTCTTGCCAAGCACGACAGCTTCTTTCTTGCCGACCATCATTTACCGTCACTTTTCAATCCACGATGGTCTACTGAAGGCAATACTTTCGAATACAATACTGTTCCAAACATCTACCTCAGAATCCTCTCGAGGATATTCAATTGTTGCTTATCTTGCTTTTTCAGTACCCAGCATTCAGACCCGACAGGTCCTGTAGAGCATAACTTTGGTCTTCCTCTGGGGGAATCCCGACGTAGATGCTTCTAAGTCTAAAGTAGCACCTATTTGCCAGCATGGTTCTTCTTCAGACTCCGAAATTGGTTCACTTCCGGAGCTTCCAATCCTATCTGCTTGCTAATATTGCGGAGCCACGACAGCTTCTTTATTGCCGACCATCATTTACCGTCACTTTTCAATCCATGATAGTCTACTGAAGGCAATACTTTGGTCCACGAATGATTCTTGACGTGTTTCGTCCATGGAATCTTCAACATTTTTTGGTAGCACCACATTTCAAAGGTTTCAAGCTGCTTATTGATCGTTATCTTACATCTGGTCAGTCTTAATGATGCAGCGTACATAGTCCAACCACCTCAGCCTTGGTCTTCCTTACCTCTGGGGATCGAAAAGCTTGTTCCTGCATCCTTGACACGTGACCGGCCCACTGGAGTCGTCTGGTCACATTGATAATAGCTGTGGCCGATTAATCGTTGTCGAATACTGTTCCAAGCATCTATCTCAGAATCCTCTCGAGGATATCCAGTTGTCGCTCATCTTGCTTTGTCAGTACCTAGCATTCAGACCCGACAGGGCTTGTAGAGCTTAACCTTGGTCTTCCTCGAGGGGAATCCCGACTGTAGATGCTTTAAAGTCTAAAGTAGCACCTATTTTCCAGCATGGTTATTCTTCAGACTCCGAAATTGGTTTCGTCTTCTGATATTAGTCAGTTAAGATATGTAAGTTCCTGGACTGCTTCGAAGCTGTACTCGTCGACTCTCAAGAGTTCTAAGACTCGTCTTTGGTACATGGCATATGTTTTGTCTTGGTCTCGTTGGTCCTTAATCCCATGCCCATTGCCGTGCTCATTATTCGCTGGTATGCATCCTTGAGAGCCGTTCGAAAACTGGTGACATTGTCTATGTCGTCCGCATAGGCTAGGATCTGCACCGATTTATTCAAGATTTTTCCACACTGGACTCTCTTATTACTTCTTCGATTACAATGTTAAACAAAAACATGCTAAGGTGTCATCCTTTCACGTCTTTTCCAAAAACTGCTGAAGAGGAAATATTTGATCAGTTCAATCGTTGATATTCCTCGTCGATCGTAGGAGTTGTTTGGTGAGTCATACAAAATATAATTATTTTGTGAATGATATCATCTTCACTTAATCGCTGTTCTTTAAAATCTCGTGGATCTTCTGGTATCGAGAAGGGAAATTTTCGTCCTCTTTTCAGCACATGGGTATGCATTCAAGAAAAATTCGATTTTTTTGATGTTGATACCGTGTTATACATTGGTTACCTGTATACGCTAACGTCTCCGCGTTATATGAAATATTTATCACTTCAGTGAGTTTCAGCGAGTCGACTATACGCGATCGCCATATGAAACGTTTCTCCAATTTTCATTATACATAACACTAATACGATTATATTGTACAAATAGTTAGAATAGCAAGTCGTTTTTGTTGTTTTGTATTCTACGAACGAATAATCAATGCGAATCAACAATGAGTTATAAAAATAGTACAACACTATAATTTTTAATATGCAATGTCGTGTGGATATCGTAGGAACCCTCCAAAAGTCAAGTTCATGGTACGATTATTTTATTTATTTATAATATTAATTTTAATATTCTTTTAGCGTAGTTCTTTATGTTATATACATATTTTATTGTAAATATCGTCATCTAATATATATATATATATATTTAAAAAAAAAAATGTTGATATAAATGGGGATTATGATACTGTATTTTACATAATGTAATACTTATTAAACTGAACTGATTCTCGAATGAATATATATACTATAAGTGTGGCCCAAAATTCTTTTATACAGCATATAAGCGTTTGAATATTTAATTTGTTTCATCTCGTATTCCCTGCTACGTGTAGCTATATATGTATATGGATGTATTTGGTTTTCGATTAAATAACGAAGTGGATTTAAATATGAATTGTATTTAGACGTATTTATAGATCGAGTCTTTCTATTTATGCTGTGGGAGATGAATTATCAATGGCTGGCCAGTGTAAACGTTAAATGTGCGATGTATTTATTGCGTCTTGAATTTCGCTATATGTATATGTATGTATAATCACATTTATTCCTCGGTAGTCTGTAAAACATACATTAATCATTAGTGTGAACTATTTGTGCTGATTCATTTCATATTTATTTATAGAAAATGTGTGGAAACAAATAAATTTTCTTTTACTCTTTTTATCAGCTGATTTTACTCTACATCCTTGGATCCTTATTCTCCTGCACGATAGCTTCTAGCACGTGATGTTAGGGTAGAGATCGGCAAAGTGCGGCTCTTTTATCCCTTAAGTGGTGCGGCTCTGGCACAAATATCCACGGGTAAGCGCGCAAGATGCGCCGATGATATTGGTCGGGTGTCAATTGCAGACTTATCAAAGAGGGAACGTTTCGAATCCCTATTACCAGAAATCAAAGCATTTCTTCCTGAGAAAGGTGTCAACTATCCAGAACTAAAAGACAATCAGTGGATCTAAAACTTTTATTTCATGGTAGACGTTACGTCTCATCTAAATTGGCTAAATCATAAACTACAAGGGAAAGGAAACACATTTTTTACGATGTTAGAAGAAGTTATTTTATTCGAAAACAAATTATCCCTTTTTGCTAAAGATTTTGAAAGGGAAATTTTGTTTCACTTTCCGAGTCTGCTGAAGCATCGCCAAGAAAATAATTCATCTATTACAAACACTATTTCAAAACAACCATTTTAAATATGAGCGAAGCATTTCTCAGCAGGTTTCATGAATTTAAAAACAGCAGACCGACCTTAAACAGCCTCTTAATTCTACGATAACAGATTTGTAATTTTCTCCTTTTGGCATTGATATTGGTAACTTTGAAATACAATTGCTGGACTTAAAAAACAAGGAAATATGAAGCTCTAAATTTGAACGCCTTGTGTTAGATCAAAACATTGAGAAGATGAAATATGAGAACACAAGTAATTCCGCTTTGAAAGACCCTTTATAGCATGATCATCTGCCTAACGCTCTGAATAATATTCTGACTCTTACTTTATCAGTTAAAAAACTCGCGCTGTTGTCTTTCCTTTGGTTCTTACATTCATGCAACAACAATTTCAAACATGAACATTATAAAGAGTAAACTGTGAAGTCAGATTACTTATTTTATAACTCTAAACGTCAAAAATTAAGAATAACAACATACAAACCTGACTTACCTAAACGTTTCGAAGGAGATGCAAGGACATTGCTCACATTAAGTGTTTGTCAATCATTGTCATAATTAAAATTTATTTATAAAATTTTTTATCAAAGAATAAAAATTTTATTAAGTACGAAATCAAGTTTAATTCGGTGTACCTGTAATTTAAGGAAGTGCTAAAATTATAATAAAGGCTTGCTAAATTAATAGATTTGGCTCCCAAATTTTTTTTTAATCGCTGTAATGAACATATTTGGCTCTTTGGCTAATAATTTTGCCGAACCTTGTCCTAAAGGGTTGCTCATATTTTTTTAATTCTTCATTGCAATTTAATTATTTTCCATTTCAATGGAAAACTTCTAATGTCATTCTCATCCCGAAACTAATAATTAACAATAGACTATTTAAATTAACTGCAGACCTCAAGGTACTTCCCGCCGAACAGCATGGCTCTCGATTACTCAACTTGTCACTGGCTTCTTTGCGTCTCTGAATATATCGGAAAAGGTTTTAATTTTAAACACTTCCGGTTCAATTTTGTTAGATCTCACAATTGTCCTTGAACCGGTCTGTGCACGATGGTCTAATTTTTAAACTTATTTCGGCTGGTTATCTTCTTCCATACATAAAATTAATTCAATCATTTTTAGAAAATTCAATGTAAAATTTGGGCTGGAGTCCCTCAAGAGTCGAAAAAATCCCCCTCCCTCTTAAAGACCTTATTAAAAAATATGCCATTTCAGTTCTTCTTGACTACGATGGATAGATGGCATAACAGAAAGACTCCAAAGCGGAATGAGTCTCACCCTTATACTCCCCCCAGTGTCAAACCACGACACTGGTTAATTTGAATATAATTTCAGTTGGATTGAAATTGATATTATTTGTTTTATAATTATGGATTCAACGAAGGATAGATGGCATTAAACATTATATGGAGGTAATGGTGTAGAGAACCCACTTCTTAATCCCAGTAACATTCCTTCTAAGAAACGGATCGGTTTCATATCTGGACAGTTAACAATAAAAGAATGGTTATTCATTGTCTTGAAACTGTTAAAACAATAAAAAGTTTAGGCCGTAGCCAAATTCTGTATAATTTTTTGTGCCTTTTAAAATTATCCGTCACTTTGAAAAACTGAGATCTTTTTACTCTTCCATGATCGTTTTACGTGGATTGGACTACACTAATGATTTTAAAGTGTCATCATTGATTCTAACAGGTCTTTCTGATTTTGGTCATTCCTTTCACCCACTCTCACCCCACTTTTGAAACCATCTATAGCTCTGTAGGGGTTAACCCAACGTGTGAATTAATCTGAATCCAATTGTTGATGATTGACTTTTATTGACTGAAAATATACTTGCAAATTTAAACGGTAAATATTGTCGCGGCTGCTGACATGGCTGTTCCCAAGGGTAATCAGCGTATGGCGATGATGTGATGTCCAGAGTCTGAAGATGTCCGATATGTCCGAGCTTGGTGCGCGGTTTCTCTGATGGTCTTCGGAGGTGTAAGGACGATGATGTGCTGAATTGCTGACTTAGCGGGAGCAGAAGTTCAGCGGTTTGCAGCTTTGATGAATCGATTCTTCAGCGTGGGAGTGGTGCGTTCGACGAGCTGGGCTCCAGTCGGGACTTTCGTCTGCACAAGACTCTTAGAGGATAGCTTCAGCTCAGGGTGAAGCTGCGATCCTCTCCGGCGTTTGTTGCTTGGTTGCCCAATTTTATAGGATGCGAACGGATACCCCTTTCCACTCCTAACGTGGTTGTTTACATCTGCAATTTTTTGCTTGATATTACAGAATTAAAATTGGTCGTATTTTTTACTGTCTAGGCAGGCGTTGCATTTTTGATATTTACAAAAATGCAATCCATAAATTGGAATTTCGGAATTAAATATCCAGGTCCAAAAAAATCTCCAAACAGAAAGATTGATACAAACCGTGACGTGTTAACTCAACAGCAGCTGGTGACAAACTGAAGGAATGCATAAAAATAAATAATAATTGACAAATTGAAACACAGGTTTATTGGTCATATCGTTTTTTTTTATTCAAATAAACTTTACATTATTATTGGATGTGAATTTATATTATAATTATAAAATAAAATATGCGTAAACGTGATAATGTACGACGGTGAACGCATGCAATATTAACGTCATTGGGCAATACACAGTTCTCCGCCGTCGCGATAATACAAAACAATTGTATCACAAACAAAATAATTAAAGATAGTCAAATATATTTATTTTATCGTTAAAATAAAAGTGAAAATACAAACACAGCGCGCAATACAAAACTAATTATTCAAAAAATGTCAACGTAAAATATTCGATATGCTCGTTAGCATATTGCAATACTTAAAATAAAAAGAAATGTATGATATGTTTGTTTTTAAATAATAAAATCATATACGTCACAAAGTGTGGCACTTTCAATCAATAATATATTGTAAAGCTATAATTTCACATTCAGCTCGTGTTCAGTACATAATAAAATATATCAGTCGCTTTAGTATTTACTACATAACATAGACTTTTTCGACAACTCGCATAGTGAATTTCTCCTTGGTTTTCGGACAAATGATCGAACCGTGCTCTCGCATCATTTCTTTCAACGCCTATTAAATAAACGACGATTAATAACCATAAATAATACATAATGAATTAGATCAAACTTGATTACCTTCTCTCCGTAAACTTGTCCATTCGGCAACATCATCGGATGATTGTTTTCGTTGAGAGGATCTCCTGAGATTCGACACACAAGTCGGGATTGGCTACAGTGAGCGTGTGGTAGACACGCAGCTAAAGAATTGAGGGGATCACTGCACACCGGACACGACGGAACTCTACTCGCAGCCGAGTAACACTGATTAAACATAACGTTAAGGACAATATCTTTCAAATAATGTTGAAACAAACGAATAATAAATTGTTGTAAAAGGATATGGGGTCTTAAGTGCAGATAGGCCGGCTTGCAGGGCTACGCTGAACACAGTCTGCGACGGAAGCTGAAGTAAACGATAGTTTTCCTGGCGGAACTGTTGCACTAGTCGATCCCATCGCTCTTCGTCAAACAAATCTTTGTACGGTTGAACCTCTACAAAACAAACAGATCAAGTTCATCAGTCATTTGAAAGTAAGCACGAAAGCAAGAAAGAAAAGGCTTGACTGTACTAAAGATACATGGGTTAGAATCTGATGAAGCTTTTTATTTGTTATTACTGTCCTGTATTACTTTTGTACCCAGGATGAAGCTGTGCCAGAACAGTCAATACAATTCCATCCCTTGCCATCCACCCACACCGGATATACCAAATTGGGGCCGGTTCAATCGGTGCAACAAAAGCAATTTTTTTATTGAAATGCGGGATTTTAAAAACTAAACTAAAATTGCTTAGGAAAAAAGGGAGATGGGAGAGGAAAAGCAGCCTTGCACAACTTCCGAAAGTCGATGCAAAATAATATATGCCCTTAATCAGGCAGACAATTACGACAGACACGTATTGGGCTCAGCTGGATTGTCCAAAAGAGACTCTAACTTTTTTTTATAATTGACACCTTTGAAATGTGGTGCTGACGACGCCTGCTGAGAATACCGCTAAACACAAACGTGTATATCCTGAAAGAAATGGGGAACGATAAAGATGACCGACTCTCTACTACATGTCTCAAAAGGATTCTTCGATACTTTAGACATCTCCCTAGAAGAGCCGATAGTCTGGAGAAGCTCGTCACTCTTGGAAACGTACAATGACGCAGGAGAAAGAGCAGAGGGCTCATCAACCTGAACGACCAAGTTAAAACCACCACGGGCTCCACCGTAGTAGCTGCAATGCGTAGGAGAGACAAAATCAAGGAGATTTAGAACGAGAATGGTCACGATCCTCAATCATAAGGGTGCCGACTCGAAGAATTTGAATATTGTTTTGAGAGAAACTCTAGTGATGAAGAATAACATTTGCGGAGTTGCATGCTGATGCAGTTACACATAAAAAAATGTCAGGATATGCTAACGTTTGTTTAAAAAATATGATTCTAGAAAGATTGATTTGGAAAATGAAGAGGACGGTAGTCGAGTGAATGAAGTAGCTTTGAAAACCGATATCGAAGGAAAATGAACGATAACTATCGACGAATTATCGAATAAGATCTGGTCTACTACTCAAAAATGTCCGACCGCAACAAGATGTAGCGTCTCAACATATGCAGATTATTGCAAGAAAACGAGTAATATTGAGATTTTATTACTGGAGATGATGATGATGATGATTTCGTATGGCTTTTACTTTGCCATTCTTTGCGTGATCGTCGTTGTTGGGGTTTCCTCCGACATTTCGGAGCACGCCAAGAACAATGTTAGCTACGTAATCCTGGTGCAGGTTGACCCACTAGCCTTACAGAGGGGCGGGGCCCACAATGGGCCGGCAGGCAAACATTGCACGTCTTAGCGATAGTCTAAAACAGTCACCAGGTGCGGCATTGCTTCCATCCAAACGAGTTTCCTCGTTGCAGCTACGGCCTGAGAACTAGAGGACGGAGCGAGTTTGTAGGAAGCGGTAATGTGATGAGAAACGGCTCAAGGAACTATCCCGGCATTTGGATGGCTAGGAAGCCGGGTCAACCTAGCCCGGGATAGTCGCGAGAAAGGGGTATCTTCTCGAACGCTACAAAGAAAACGCTGTGGTTAACTCCTGGACAAAATACAATTTCAACACTCAAAGGCAGAATGATAAAAAAAAAAGTGTGGTGGGATGCAAAACGGTCACGGCAGAATTCTTTGTGAACAACGAAGTCGTTTGAGTGCGGAGTTATGTCAAAAGAAACCAGATCTAGTGAAAAATCATAACACAATCCGTAACAAAAGTACTCGGTTGAAATACATTATTGCATCTACCATATTCACCAAACGTGGCACACCTTCGGATGACCATATGATCCGGTCAATGGAATATTTATTGAAAGACAAAAAAATTAAAAATAGCGAACGAGGTAGAATCAGCCCTTTATACCTCGATTGTGATTCAAAGTCACGGGATCACAAATTTTATAAAAAAAAAGGGATTTACGTTTTAATTAATAGATGGCAGAGTCATTTGGATGGACCCCTGATTCTCATCAGATCAGGGCCACTTTCTATTCAATTGTTCAATGGTGCTATATTAGATATGAAGTCGATTCAAACCTGTGGCGGCCGGAAATGCCAGCATTCCCATGCACTGCTGTATTTCTGGTAATTGTCCTTCTTCATAAGTCGAGAAAAATTTTTTAGAATACCTAACAGCATCTAATCGCTTATCGGTACGTACGAGTTCGATAAATTCCTACAAACGTAATTCATGATATTATAACGATGATTGAATGCAACTGGATTTATTTAAAAAGTTTACCTGTAATCTAATTTTAAATTCCATCGTAGATTTTAATTTACGTAGCTTTGACTTATTATCAACGCACCATTGTAAACATCGTGCAGTATCGCGGTTCAGGAGGTCGTGTTCGACCTCCCTGGCGACCATGAATATATCTAAAAACATATATCGATAATTGTATCAACGCTCGATAATAAACAACAAACGTAATTGCGTTATACTCACCGACATTCGTGAGTTCTCTAAGATTGGTTCTGTCGGCCAAGTCGTTTGCCGTCTGATAATATCCTTGACGGAGGAAATATTCAATGAGCATTCTGTCCAATCTAGTTTTCCGCCATTGATTTAACGTAGACTGAAACAAAAAATATATTTTTAACGATTTTCACGTCGGTTTTGTTATATATTATTTGTATTGTATTTACGGGGGCCGTTTCGGAGTCCGATACAGCTTCGGCGTGTTCTTTTAAATGCTCGAGTCTTTTTTTACATACGCATCCCGCCCGTAATTCTTCATTTACGGCCTCGGATGCTTTACGTTTCATTGTTTGTAAGCGTTCAACCTATAAAATGGATATGTTTTATATACAATATACACGGAAACGATCAGAGAACGCTCTTAGCAGTAGCATCTGTTGTTTATATCATACTCTAAGGCAGGGGTTCTCAACACGGCGCCCATGGAGATGTTTGGATGCACCCACTTTAAAATAATAAAAAAAAAACAAAAATTTTTACATTCTTAATTTACATTATTAAGGTCCAACTACAAAAAAACGCATCAGACAATTCTGATATTATTTTAGATACAGAAATTAAATGTCTGAGTAAAGGCAAAGCTCAGGTATGAATTTTTAGTCCGCTAAACAATTAATTAAGTATTTCTTTAAAATCTCTGGGATTTGTCAAGACAAGGACACAGTGTATTAGCCTGAGGTTATATTGAGACCCACAAAAAGTAATAATTAAGGTCAGATCAATGCCAAAGGTCAGATGATACACGTTTGAAATGAATATAATATATTTTGATAATTTTTAAAAGCATCCATTTATTACTGACTATACAAAATTAAAGAGTTATATAAGATACGTAGGTAGCGTCATAATTAACTTAAAATAGATAAGATGTAAAATATATTTTAAAATAAATTATAATTATTCAAACTCAATTTTTATTAATTCGTCAATATATAAATAATAAAGTAAATAATTTCTCTGTAATGTTAAAATATATTTTTTTATATTGAAGATTATTAAGCTAGTAAATTCAATACAAAGAGCATCCTTATTTTATTGAGAGAAATAATTAAACAAAGGTCGCATCCTATTTTTAAGACCTTTGCATCATTGCATATATTACCATTCCTCCGAGTAGTCTCGTGATTTCGTCAGCCAACACGTGTTCTTTACTTAGTCCAATTTCAATTTCACTGACTACATTTTGAACTTGTCGTACTTCACAATCTAAGATTTTTTGAGCCTGTCTATATTTCTTGTTGAATATTTCATATGGCACCTAAAAAAAAAACAAAAAAAAATCAGGGTATTGCAAAAAAATGCTTTCTCTTTTCCTTACCAAATATTCAAACCAGGAAGCATAGTAACCATTAGGTCAATCACAATGATTAGTCATTAAAATTTATTCAAAATCAAGCCTCAGGTAAAAAATGTTAAAAAATAATAATAATTAGTTGATGGTAAAAGGTTTGTTTTGATCTTTGATCCCAATCCTAGACAAAAGCTTATAAATATGAGATGCTGAAACATATCTGTAGACGAAGTATAGGTTACCTTGAGCGTGGGGTGCTCCAACGACCGAATGTCGTTCATGGCTAAGCTGGTAGATGATGAGTGAACAGGCACTGACAGACGGCTACTAGTCACCTCACAGTCGACCCGACATACAAGATCCTAAGCGATAACCGCTCGACCATAACTATTACAAATATTATATACAAAATATATTCCTTTTCCATTGTTAAGCTGGTGACAACGCGAATAATAATTTTCAATGTAATAATGGTTTGATGGTATAATGTTGGACTAACATCCTCCTCCATCCCCATTAGTATTATAAAGAATTCATAGATTTCCCCAGAACGTTAGCTATCGCCTATCTTACTTAATCATGACAGGTTGCTGTACTAGTTATTTATTCACCATTCCTAATCGGTCCGAAAATTAACTTTTATAATACACTCTAGGTTTCAATCATTTCAAATTTGTATAATTGTTTTTGTAAGTCGACTGAATCTAACTCAATAAAACCATGTTGCCGTATTAATTTCTTGAAATACTATTAGTGTGTTCAACAATATAAAATTATAGTTTTCATTCTTATAAATTCAGGATCCCCCTACAAGGCTGTATGCCGAAGGCCCCAATTCCTAGGGAATACTGCTAAATTATTATTTATTGTTTGAAAAAAAAATAGTTTTGAGAGCTGAACTTTGAAGCCCCCTGAATTAAAAAAGTCCTAGGTGCGCGCCTTATGCCTATAATGGCAAATCCGCTACTGGCTGTGAGTTATCTTTATCGTAAATCTCAGTATTTTTAAATTTATATTTAAAGTTAGCTAGTAATTTAAAATTGTTCTCTCATTGTTAAATTTATTCAAATATACATTAACGTTGTCTTTGTTCGCGCAGTCATTAGTCATTTGTCATTAGCGCAGGTACACTAAAATCTTAAAAGTAATAGAATATTATTTATCATAAGAGGGTAGGAGAAATCAAATTGTACAAAATCAAACGCAATTGTGCAAAATATACAAACTTTGGGCCAAACATTTTTGCGCTCTAAATATTTATCGTTTCTGGCAACACTCGTTGCTTCTGTCGTCTCGTCAAGCGTCTCTCAAGCCGGTATATAACTTTTATTGTAATTTTATTCATGGATTTTGAATTTCATTCAATTTTTACACTTGTTTTATAAAGATGAATAATTTTAACATAGAATTAAACCTTCATTTATACAGTTTGATTACAATAGAGTACTCATAATAACCTACAGGAATATAATTTCATTCTAACTTATTTTTCTTTGTTATATTTAGTATTATATTGTTATACTAAACATTATTTTGGTTATATATTTTATATATGGCAGTGCTAAATGATCTTTTTTGCACAATTTTGCATATAAATGTATATTTATTTTTTATCATAATTTGTTAATGATTTATTTAAACTATTTAGAAAATGAGTAAAAGAGGGCGAAGAGCATCTTCGGCAGCTAGTCGAGGAGACGGAGACGGAGACGATGAAAGCGATAGTGCACCCGATCCTCCACCAACACAACGTAAAAAGAAAAGACCCGATCCTGTATAATTTTTTTTTATCTTCTTTTAATAAATTTATTTTTATTCATTTATGTATATTTAAATAATTTATTTTAAAAATTAAGGGTGAAGTGTGTCAACAATTATATGACACTATCAGATGCTACAAAAAAGAAGACGGCACGCTATTGTGCGATTCATTTATTCGAGCGCCAAAACGACGCCAGGAACCTCAGTATTACGAAGTAGTTTCGCAACCCATAGACTTGCTCAGAGTAAATATTAATTTTAGAATTATATTTGTACATATATGAAATAAATACATTTTAATAATTATTAATATTCAGGTACAACAAAAATTAAAAACAGATACGTACGAAGACATTGAAGAATTATCGGCGGACATTGAACTGTTGGTCAATAATGCAAAGGCGTTTTATAAATCAGATTCTATGGAACATAAGGACGCTATTAGTTTATGGAATTTATTTATTCAAACAAAGCAATCCCTCGAAAACTCTACGAGTATGTATTTAATTATTTTTATGAATATGTGTATATATTCAATATATTTTTTATATATGTAATATTTTGCTCTGTTAGCCGACGATCTTAAACAATCGTCTCGAATGTCACGACTTGCATCTTCGTCGCGTAAATCAACGACGAGTCTTGAAAACGTCGAAGGAGATCTTTCCGAAACATCTACAAACAACGATGACGAAGAAACGTTCGAAGAATATTTCGTCGGAGTAATGTCGGCCACAGTCGAAGGTCGATTTTTGCATCCCGCATTTATGAGTTTGCCTTCCAAAAAACAATATCCGGAATATTACGAAGTAATTAAAAATCCAATCGATTTAAAAATAATCGCATCAAAAGTACAGAATTGCGAATATACATCACTCGGACAATTAGAAAGAGATTTTTCACTTATGACCAAAAATGCATGCACATTTAACGAGCCAGGATCTCAAATATATAAAGATGCAAAGGCGTTGAAAAAGGTAACATAATTTTATTTCGCAAAATTATCAATTTTTCGATAGATATTTTTAAATTTTGTTATGTTTTTAGGTGATCCAAGCTAAAAAGCAAGAGATTGAATATGGACGGACACAAACACCAGCTAAAATATCAGAACGTATAAGAAGTAAAAGACCTTTGCGAGCAGTTCCTATAGCTCTTTCTAGTGCAGCAGTTTCTGGTTTGTAATTCATTCGAGGAAATTTCTCGCCAATCAACGTAGCATTCATTAAAATATTCTTTGTTTATTTAGGTGCGGTTGCAGTACCTCCTGAAGCAATCGAAAGCGATAGTGAAAAAGGCGATAGTGATAATGAATCAGTATCTTATAGCGATAGTCCATTGTGGCGATTGTTAGAAACTATTAAAAATTTTCAAGGACCTAATGGTAAACACAATCAAAGATTTCACATCTTATTTAATCTTATTTTAACACATTGTATACGGGACGAATTGCGGGCAAACGTGCGGCGGAGTGGGGCCCATTCGTCGAAATTTCGAGTGAAACGTCGTTTTTTACAAAAAAATCATAACTCTTTTATTAATCAAAATATTGAGCCAAAAATTGAATTTCTTCAACTTCAACATTTACTGGATAGTTGATGGGAAAAAAATAATTTATATCTTATAGCAGGGGTCACCAAACATTTATCAAACATGGTTTGAACGTAGTCTTTTGAATGTTGAATTTTGAATAATAATATAGAAGGCTTGTGTGTGAAATTTTAAGGTAATTAATTAGCCATTGAGTCACTGGGATAAGTCATAATTTTTATTACCCACCAGCAAAGGCTAAAAACTGATCCAGGTGATTTTTGACCTCCTCATTTGACGTAAAGGTTTTACCGTCTAAAAAAAATTGTAGGGACCGGAACAAATAAAAATCAGAAGGTGCCAGATCTGAAGAATATGGTGGGTGTAGCAGTATATCCCATCAAGTTGTAAAAGCTTTTGGCGAGTTGACAAACTTGTATGAGGTCTCGCACTATCCTGGTGGAACACTACACCTTTTCTATTGATCAATTCTGACCTTTCTTGTTTGAGTGAATCTTCAATTTGTCCAGCTGATGACAGTACACTTCAGAGTTGATCGTTGTGTTGTCCGGTAGAAGCTCGAAAAATAACAAATCCTTTGAAATCCCACCAAACAGATAGCATCAACTTTTTTTGATGAATATCGGCTTTCGAAATGCTTTGAGCCGGTTCATCTTTTTTACTCCATGATCTCTTGCGTTTAACATTGTCGTAGACAACCCATTTCTCATCCCCAGTGATAATGCGTTTCAAAAATGGATCATTTGGTTTGAGAAGTAAATCACAGACGTAAATGCGACGGCCCAAATTTCTTTCCAATAGAATATGAGGAACCCATATGTCGAGATTTAAAATTAAACCTAGACGTTTCAAATGATCATGAACTTTATAATACAAAGATTACTATTTTTAATATGTTTTATATCACTTGAAGATGAACTGAAAACCGAAAATAACAGTATTTTTTCCGGAACCGAACAATGTCTCAATATTTATAAGCTTGATCCAATAAAAGTAGAAAAAACTGACTTCCGAATTGATATCTTGTTACCTATTAAGATTGACTATTAAAAATGAAATATGCTAATATTTTATTATATAATTATTTTATCAGGGATTCCATTGTCCGAAGCATTTTGGAAATTACCTTCGAAGAGATTTTATCCAGATTATTATAAAGAGATTAAGAATCCAGTGTCTTTGGCACAAATTAAGGATAAAATTAAAAAAGGTTTATATGGTACAGTATCCGAGGTTGCCGGCGATATGAACATACTGTTTGAAAATGCCAAGCAATACAATGTGCCATCGTCGAGGTTAATTCCATTCCTTTTTATATGTTAATTTTCTCGTTTTAATTTTATTAACGTACATGTGTAATTATAGGTTGTACAAAGATGCTGTTAAACTTCAGCGTTTAATGCAACAGAGAGTTCACGAGTTATTGGATATCGCTCAAGAATCTTCGAGCGAAGACGATGAAAGTCTCTCGTCGGTAAAGAGTGCAGTTGTTCGCGGAAGAGGTAATTCAATTCTTTACGAATAAATAATTAATAATGATATTTACACGTTTATTATTTTATAGGTCGCCCACGTCTCAATCCTCTTCCGGCATCGTCACCTCCGAGTAATTCAAATTCTGGAGGGAATTCCAACTCGGGATCTAAAATTATACCTCTCGTCGTTCCTCTGAAGAAAAGATTACAATCGCTACAACGCCACTTATTAGAATATACCACCTCAGACGGACGTCAACCAATGCTCCTCTTCATGGAAAAACCATCCAAAAAATTATATCCCGATTATTACAACGTCATAGAAAAACCTATCGATATGTTGATGATTGAATCTAATATTAAGGTAAAAATTAAAATCATTGATATACCGTCATATTCATTTTTTTATTAAATTTTGTTTATTTTATAGAACGAACGATATTCATCGATAGATCAGATAATCGCTGATTTCAGATTAATGTTCTGGAATTGTCGACAGTTTAACGAGGATAGCTCCTTAATATACGAAGACGCAAACTTGCTCGAACGCGTTTTAAATGAGAAACTCAAGGATATGAATGTGATCGAGAAAAAGTTGCCTACAGCCCGAACTCCCAGACCGAGGGGGAAAATAGTTTCTCCCCTCGAAAATAAGCTTAAAGTATTGTACGAGACGATACGAGATTACAAAGAGCCGAAAGGAAACAGGCAGCTGGCGATGATATTCATGAAACTGCCCACCAAATCGGAGTATCCCGATTATTACGAGCTGATAAAACTTCCGATCGATATGGAACGCATCGCTCACAAGCTGAAAACAAACAATTATTCATCTCTCACCGAATTGACGTCGGATTTTATTTTGATGTTCGACAACGCTTGTAAATATAACGAGCCCGATTCGCAAATATATAAAGATGCGTTGGTATTGAAGAGACTGTGCTTTCAAACTAAACAGATTTTACGGTGAGTCCATTATTAATATATCGATCGTGTCCAAAGTGCAATAATAAAGAAACAATATGTTTGAGATATCAATTTGTTAAACTTCAACATTTACTGGATAGTAAATGCAAAAAAAAAAAAGTTGCAGAGTATCAAATGCATAGTGTCGGCTAGCGTGTGATGCGACATAATTTATTTTTATTTAATAATTTTCAGTGATAACGACGATTCTGTGCCCGATGTTGCGGCAATTATTCAAGAACTCTTGATGACTTTGTTTACGACAGTTTATAATCATCAAGACGAAGAAGGAAGGTTCGTCTGATGACCGATTAATCTATAAACATAATATTTACATAGCATTTTTATTAATATTAATTTATTACAGATGCTTTTCGGATAGTTTAGCCGAGCTTCCTGAGCATGACGATATGAACGGTTCCAAAATTCGCGGAATGTCTCTCGACCTCGTTAAACGCCGACTTGACAAAGGATTATATAAAAGAATTGATCATTTTCAAGAAGACTTATTTGCCGTATGGGAAAGGTGAATATATTATACGTTTACATGTAATGTAAATTGTGTATTATTATGAAACGATTATAATTTTTTTTATTTTTTGTAGAGCGAGAAATTTATCAAGAACTGACAGTCAAGTATTTGAAGATTCAATAGAAATGCAATTGTTTTACATTGCTACGAGAGATCAAATATGCGGAGAAGGTGCAATCTTATCTACTCCAGCATTACGCGTTAAAAAAGAAGACGTTTTATCCGCAGTCGAAGTTGTAAAACAATGTAAATTATTAGAAGAACACACTGATGAAGATGCTGAAACTAGGTGAGATATCAATTTGTTTTTTTAAATGAATATTATTTAAATATTACATCAAAATACAATGATAGATCTAGTTGCGATGAGAATAGTATTCCGGCCGGAGGACAACCGTTGTCGCAGACTCAGTATATCAAAGGAGATTTTGTGTATGTTCAACCGAAAAAGGGTCAGACGGAATCCACAATTCTTCAAATTGAACGCGTTTGGACGAATACCGAAGATATACCAATGGTCTATGGAAATTCTTATTATAAGTAAGTTTTCAATATATAATCTATATATAAATGGATTTTTCTTAATTTTTTTTTTGTTATAGACCGCATGAAACTTATCACGTAACGACTCGCCGATTTTTAGAGCAAGAAGTATTCAAAACTGAATCGTTTCAAGCCGTTCCGTTAGATCAAGTTATCGGAAAATGTTGCGTTATGAACGTCAAAGATTATTTTAAATTAAAACCAGAAAGTTAGTGAACTTATTATATAAATAAATTTTTAACATATTTATTAATCGATTGTGAATATTTTAGATTTTTCTGATAAGGATGTGTACGTTTGTGAATCCCGCTATTCTACGAGATCACGTTCGTTCAAAAAGATTAAAGTTTGGCCAACTATCGGCGATAACGAACAATATGTGGCTCGTCCCGAAATACTCGAACCAAAGAGAATTATGTCAGTGTTTAGGGAGCGTGTTGAAAAACATAAAGACGAACTCGCCGAGCTCGAAATTCTCGAAAATGTTCAAGAAAAAGAAAGACCCGTACGTGTTATTTATTTATTGACTTTTAAATAAGTTTTTCCTCGATATTATCTAATTCAATGTTATTTTAGAACGTCGTAGCTTATAATCCTCTCGGCGCCGACGACGAAAATACGTATTACGAACAATATAACACAGTATGTTCCGGAGTTATTAAAACTGGCGATTATGTTTACGTCGTTACGGATGGCGGAAAGCAAATGATCGCTCAAGTAGATACGATCTGGGAGACTAAAGAGTTAGTATATATATATATCTATATTAATCAAATTACGATTTAATTACATGTATATTAATATTTTGAATTATTATTCGTAGCGGAAAATGTTATTTCCGCGGTCCATGGCTTATTTTTCCATCTGATGTCGCCGGAACAGTGAATAAGGTAAATAAATCGATTTGATTTAAATAATGCAGTTAATTAATTTTTTTTATTTATATTTCAGGCGTTCTATAAGCAGGAGGTAATGCTTACGACTGTACACGATTCTAGTCCGTTGATCGGTATCGTTGGAAAATGCATGGTGCTTTACTATGACGATTATCTTAAATGTACGTAAAACTATTTTGTGAATTATATGTTTTGATTGTATAGTGTAATTATTTATTTTAATTGATAGGTCGTCCGACTGAAGTGCCGGAAACAGACATGTTTATCTGTGAAGCATTGTACGATGAATCAAATAGAATGACGAAGAAGCTAAAATCTGGTCTTAGAAAGTATGAGCATGCCGAAAACGTGACTACAGATGAGGTATACATCGGAAAAATATTCGATCGATCCAATCATTTAATTAATCCCGTTATATATTTTTATTGTATCATTTTTTTAGATTTATTTCTTTCCTCGTACACTCGGTCCACCTCCGTTAGCGAATGGACAAGACGCTTCAGTTGCCGGCAATCTGATAAGAGCAATCGGCTCGTCCAGCATGGATGTGGTATATTATTTTATCATCGAGATTAGTTTATTCGGATATGTTTTTTATTTAAATAAATTCTCAACAGGATGTGAAGTATAGTTATTCCGACATAAAAGCGGAAGACGTAGATATGTTACTTGAAAATTCTATGGACGAATCGTCACTTCAGTCACCGGCAACGCCTCTTTCTATGGGCGGATTGATCACTGGTAATTCTGGTTCCGGCACACCGTCTAATTTGCAAGGAAACTCCGGCACGCCGTTGAATTCCAAAAAAAGAGAAAAGTCGGCAAAGAAAATAGTCACCGGTTACATTCTCTATTCGGGCGATGTCCGAAAAGCTATATCGGCCAACAATCCTGATTCAACATTCGGTAATTATTGAATATATTATATTGTTAAGTCAACTATACAAAATTAATCACAGTAAAATTACAATAACTGTTTTCAATTTCGAATTATATATAGAATGTCGTAAAAAACATATGAAAAACAGTGCGAAATTAAAACGACACTACGTTTCATCCTTCGTTTTTTTAAATTTATTAATGGAAATGTCGTACAATTCATTAACTGGTTGAATTTATTGTTTCCGTTTATGTTAAACTTTTTTTAACCTTACCTGATTTAAATCAACATCAACCCAAGTCTTTTTTTACATGGTGGATACGTTCCACAAAAAAAGTGTATAAGTCCCCACAGTATGCATTGCGATGCCGTTATTCAAACAACGTGATGCAATAACGCACTTGAAAATATGAAATTTAATTGTTTCTGGGCCACTCACTGCTCCCGCTCCGCCACTGCCTTTTTGACAACCAACGTACTTCTCTGTGGAGAAGCAAACGATTGAAGTCTTCGGCGTTTTCGATGCAAAGCTGTCCAAACAATCTATCATAGAGTGCATGGCTCCTGATTTTGTTAACTGCTGTAATTACGTATTGCAATGATGCAGGCGATCACCAAGATTTTTTGCAACTAAATGTTGTCGGTGAGTCACACAATGCACTGCTAATATATTTGGCACCGACTTTTTCACCCGACATGATATTATTCAAAGGAATTTTCTTTTCTTAAAAAAACTCTCTCAATACATTGAATATACATGTACACACATCGTGTAAAAATGGTTTTTTAAAATTCTATAAGGGTATAAATATTAGCACCTCATGGCCCTCTTTTTGCTTCCCAGGGCTCTAGATAGAAAAAGGTTTATGAACATTGGTCGAACTCAAGAATAATTACTTCATATAAATCCATGTTGTACTTTTAAATCCCTAGCCATCCAAAGGCAAATGCCGGAATAGTACTCCCTACAAACTTGCCCCATCCTTCAGGTCTCAGACCATAGTGGCAACGAGAAAACTCATTCCGATAGAAGCAATGTCACACCCGGCGGCTGTTTTAGACTCGTGCGATAGAACAAAGAGAGAGGTAAAGAGAGGCCCGCTCCTCCATAAGGCTAGTGGATCAACCTGCATACACACTTCTTGGTTTGTTTGAAGAGAATCATCGAGTGGGTGAATATGATGAGCAAGACAGCTGACTTAACTCTCGTAGAAGTAATACTGGGATCTGTGATTAAGGATGAAGCAGATTCTTTATCTTGAGACTATGCGACCGACGATCATAGCTTCAGTCGTAACTTGTGTATGCACAGGACTCCAGTAACGAGCCCAGGATAGCTTTCTCTCCAGTTGAAGTTCGTCTCTTCTCCGACGATTTTGATTTTTGAGTCGGCATAGGAAATTTTTTCCCAAAACTGCATTTGTATTTCATTATTAACTTCATTTGCCAGAAATTTAAACAAAGGAGGAGACGTTCCTCTGATACTCTAGGTATATGGGCGAGGGTATTCACATCCGTGAGTACTCCATTAACAAATTTCACAATCAGTTTGTTAAAAATTACTTTAAATCAATTTAAAATAAGAGATATGCTGAATTTTATTGTTAACAAAGGTTTAGTTTGTATCACAAAAATATTGGACTTTTAACACATTTTAATGAAAAAAGGTTCTTGAAACCTTTTTTGAAGCAAAATTTAGATCAATATAGTCTAGTTTGGTTTACTGTATTAATTAATGTTTTCATCAGGTGAAATATCAAGATTGGTTGGCAACGAATGGAGATCACTGCCGTCCTCCACCAAACAAATCTGGGAAGAAAAGGCGATCAAGTGCAATGAAGAAAAGTCGAAAATTCAATCCGGCGACATAATCGTTCCACCACCTCCACACACTACAGTAAATACACCGACTGTTACATCTCAGGTTTAAAAAAACAGTTTTATTATATTAGGGAGACTGAAAAATAATTAAAAAATTTTGTCGAGACTCACTTCAGTCAATTTTGTAGAGATACAATTTAATATTGTATTTTTTTTTCGCGAGTAAAATTTTCGATTACTTTTCGCTCTACCATAATATGATGTATTATTTCACGGTAAACAGGACATGCTAATAACTGTTTTAAAAAATGTAATGTTACAGCAACAGGGCGACAAATCTCTTCATCCCGATTTTGTGTTCGAATGCCTGTGGGACAGTTGTGATTATCAGTTCGAAGATTTTGCTGATTGCACCGAACATTGCATAGGTGAAAATACTGGTTGGTAAATACTAATTAACACGTGTTATATCACCTCCTTTTAGCTGTCGCTGATTCGGAGTCATTACTAACAGCATGGCACTCATCGATATGTTTCTTATCATCCTCATTGCATCGTCTGTATCATACTGGAATGGTTTTTGTAAAATGTGTTGATCTCATGCTTATTGATGTTATATTTTTTATTATCATCCTGATTTGCGTGTTTGATTTATTGTTCTCATATTTTTTTTATTATCAAACAGGATTTAATAAAAAATATAGAATATTCTAATATCAGTGAAGCTTGAATATCATTTTAACACTCATATATTAAAGCAATATATGTCCATCTTAGATCGGTAATTAAATATGTCAGCACCGGTTATTTATTCCACTTGCTAAAATTATAGGTCACGTTCAAATGCATCATAGTGGCAGTCGCACTGCTTCGTATCAGTGTATGTGGCGAGGATGCCCGCGGACCAAGCGTCCCGCAACAGCCGGAGCGCCGTTCCCGCACCTGGCTCGATTGACTAGACACGTGAAAGATCTACACATCAACAAGGGCAACGGAAGAAATGTTCCATACAGCGAACGATCAAAGTATATTATTAATAAATAAATATATTTATACACTTGTCGAAAAAATAACAACGCACCTAACAAAAACTTTTAATTAAAAATTAGACATATTAACAGCTGGACAACTGAACCACAACTACCAGAGGACTATGACAAAATATGGATACAATCATAAATCGATTATCGATATATATAAATTGATTTTTCATCCAAACTCTCGCGTTTTTTAATATCTTATTAGAAAATAAAGTAGAGATCGGTTATTATGCATTCTTCCTCTAAAACTATCATAGTCTATCATCTGGTCAACAACTTTTGAATTCCGTTACTATAGAAATTATTTGGTTTAGAGTTAAAAACAAAGAAAGGTGGTTTATTACATCCTCTAAATTTCATAATTCTTATGTTTTAAAACTACTGTAGAACGGGGAAATAATGATAATCCGTAGGAGGAAGGTCTGATGAATAAGGCGGATGTAACAGGAACTCCCATTCTGGGTCACTAATTTTTTTGATGATGTCTTTTGCTGAATTAGGTCTCGCATTATCGTAATGCAGAATCCTATTCTGAAAGGGTTTGATTGAGTTTCGTCTTCAATCTCCACCTATAATTACAATTTCTGTGGGATTTTAAGGGCATTTGTTGTCCGGGTCCCTTAGCATACATTGTCAACAGTATTACAGTTAATTTTTGCTTGCATCCTTCCATCCGTCAGTTTAAAAAAATATAGACCTGTTGTCGTCAGTGACACTATAATTCTTCTACTTGAGGGTGAATCTCTAATCATCATCATCAATCACGGGTCCGCGAAACAGCTCTTGTTACATGGCAAGAAGGTCGTGGCTCGTTCTTGCCAGAGTTTTGGGTCAAATCAATTTCTGACTAGCTACGTTAACTTCAAGGCTAAGCCTAAAGAGTTTAACTTAGTAGCATCATTACACTGTTCTTGTGGGTTTGTTTGTCGGGATTTTAGTCATGTTTACCCGGCACTACCTACTCCATGTTATACAATATTTTTTTTACGGGCCTCTCAGTGACAGTCCAATCGGACACATGGAGCTGATCAGCAATATAATGAGCTATAGGGCACTTGTTCGTTTTCAATTGACTCAGAGAACTGAGCAAAGCTACTTTCCCTCGCTTTTCTCAATTCTCTTGGACAGAGTAAGTTTGATTTTTAAAGGCATGTGTTTCAAGAAAAAAAAATGTTTTTGTTGCCCCAATTCAACCTGCCCCAGGCTGGTATATGTGACGTTGGAGGATGGCAAGAGATGGAATTGTGCCAGGCCGGTCTCACGCAGCTTCATCATCGCGACAATACACATCTACATTATTCGTTTCATCCTTTGGCAACAATAATAGTATCTTTAAAATCCCCTTCATGCTCATCCTATAGTGGGTATGATGGCCTACCTTGATGTGTGCTCCGGGTATAACTATAACAATTCGTACGTACACTCTTGAGTTGAAGCCACTTAAGTAGTCAATGGTGTAGAGTAATTCGGGTTTGCTCTTGCTCCGACAAGGCCCGAGAAAATAAAAGAACGCCCTGCCCTGTAGGCAGAGCGACTATCAACCAAGTAAGCATGACCAATTGGGCCAGGAGCCTTTCTGACTGCGTTGAACATCTCTTCCCTATCTGAATTTAGACTTGGTCACTCCCACAATACATGTTCCGATGTTTGTACCGTCCCCCACAAGTTACAACTGGTGTCTTTAAGTCGGAAGGATGTATGCCCAATACGGTCAGTTGTTTCACTGTCCCATCCCTGCTGCCATGCCTCAATGGTTTGCACCCATTGCCCGTTTCCGTAGAAAAAAAATACCTGAGCCCTCATCAATGATGGTACACAGTCCGACCACTTCAGCCTAAGTCTTCATTTCCTCCAGGGACAGGAAGGCTTGTTAACCATAAGCCTTTTCACTGGCTGACTGTCCTGCATCCTTGACACGTGACCATCTCTCCGGAATCTGGTCACTTTGACGACTTTGACTTCCCCATCGTCGAATACAGCTCCAAATATCTATCTCAGAATCCTCTCCAGGATATCCAGTTGTCGCTTCTCTTGCTTTGTAAGAGCCGAACATTCAGACCCGTATGTTAGAACGGGCCTGATAAGGGTCATGTAGAGCTTCCTTGAGAGGCATCTCAACTGTAGATGCTGTTGAAGTTTAAAGTACCACCGGTTTGCCAGCATGGTTCTTCTTTGCACTTACAAGTTATTTAAGTGGCCTATTAACCCTGAGGTGGATCTTTGCCACCTGAAGGACACCTCCGTCTCAACCATGATGTCATGACTGTGACGGACGTTCTCCAGGTTATCTTGGCTCTTTGAATACGGGTCAGGTCGCCAGCCAAAGCCACGGAGCCGAGCTGTCACGTATGGATTGTAACGTAACAATAATAATCAGACGAGGTTAGGGCCAATTCGTATTTAATTTACGGACTGTTCTGGTGCTATGGGCACCTCCGGTAGCATGATTGTGACAACACTCGACTCCTTGGTTTCATTATATTTTGTAATAAGTGAGCCGAGATATGTGAATTAATGGACGACCCCGAAGCTGTACTCTTCGATTCTCTGAGGCTCAAGAATTCTTCCTTGACATATGGGCATGTATTTTGTTTTAGTCTTATTGATCCTCAGTCCTATGGCCATTGCCGTTTTCATTATTCACTAACATGCATCCTTGAGAGCCGCCCGAGATCTGGCCTTAATGTCTATGTCGCTCATAGGTAAGAAGACCTATTTGTTTAAAAATGGAGAGACTTTTACCCTTTGTAGTACGATATTGAATAATAGACACGGTAGGGCTCACCCCGTCACAAGATGTAGTACTTAGATGAAACACACTTTGCATCTGACTTCCGACATTGCTAGCCTAACCATATTTAGCAACTTTTGAGGGATATTTAATAAAATAATTGAAAAAGTTAACGAACTTTCCAAAAATGTTAATAAAACAAGAACTTTGCAGTGGCGACTTTTTAATAACACGAGTGTGTAAAATTTATACAGAACTAACAATTTAAATTTCTTAGGAACTTCATGGCTTCTCGTAACAAGCCGAAACCATCAGTCGTACAGTATCGTCCGCAATCGCAAGCATCAAACTCCGGTCAGACTGGTAATATTTATTAATGTGAATCAATATTTAAACGATATTTATGTTGTACGATTAAATTGCAGTGTCGCTATCGCAATTATCTCCACTATCGCGCGGAACGCCGTCTCCGGCTCCTTTGGCAACCGTAAGCCAACAGGGTCGACCTCAGACAGCCGAAGCGTTGTTCATTTCCGTGCCTCCGAGACCTCATCGTGTACAACATTCGGAAGCCTATATAAGGTACGTCGATATATTAATATTAATAATTAATTTATGGCTAATCGATTGTTATTGTTTAAGGTATATCGAGGGATTGCACTCGGAGCAGAAATATATAACGTCGTGGGATAAAACGCTCACGCCGGCGCCGGCCAACCCCGAAGGATTCCCGACCAACGTTAGCAAAATTCCGGTGCATTGGTTCAGCGAAGAATTAGTCAATAATTTGGCCGCGACTGATCAACCGCAGACCGGCAACGATTTTGTACCTCTGCATCAGAATCCCAAAGTGGTGAAGGCCCTGTGGAATCTCCGCGATCTTATGTTGAGGGACGCTTTTGCCATAACTAAAAATTTGTAACCCAAGATCAAAAGCCGTACAAAGCATTAACGGCTTTTACTTGTCTTGTAATGGTATTTTAAGTAGTTTATGGAAAAAACAAGGACAACACTGTATTTGATATGAATTATTATTTAAATATAGCAATATTTTTCTTTTAATTAATATTTATGATATTTTTTTAAATGTGTATCGAATGTATTTTTGGAGTTAATGAAAAATTAAATGCAACTTATGACGTTAAATCCTATATAAAAGATCTGACACGATAATTAAGCATATTTTACATTAGTATTTTTTTTATTAACATGTTTTGCGTAAATTTGGAGCAATACAGAGATTTTCTAAGGGAGACGATTGCCAAAAATGTCATAAATCACTATTCCCATATATTAAGTAATTCAACGATGCTATATTATTAATAGTTAATTATCAGAGAGGACGAATACAACACTGCTAAATAAATTGACGAGACATAATTTGCCATTTACGTTTAATAAACTATGTTACTAAATTTGTATTAGCATTTATTTTTATTATCCATTTGCTTTGTTCGATTGAAAATTTATTTAGTATTAATTCAAGTGTTGATTTAAATATTTTAAAATGTTTTAGCTTCTAAATTTTCTTTATAGCTCTATTTTGATTTTATTGTTACACTTTGTTTTTATTTAAAAAAAAAATACAAATTAAAACTAAATACAATACCAAATTGTATTCAATTTAAATCCTAAAATTATATATTAAATACGTTTAACTTGTAATGTACCCAAAATTTCAGACAAAACATTTTTTGTATAAATCAAATGTTTTTTATATTTCGTATAAAACATTAAAAAGTGACAAATAAAAATTAATGATTTATTTTGTTGTTTCAATTTAATCCACAGATTATGCTCCTTACAATTATATTCTTTGATTTATTCGCAATATCATTTTTGCTACGAATGTCAACGTTTCGCTTTTTGTTGAGCTGCGTCACTCGCTTCCACAAAGGTCCTCTTCAATTTGGTTTCCCGTTTTTTTCTGTAATCTGAAGCAACTTCTTTTGAGAGCTCAGCTACAACCGTCATAGTCTTCTGCGGATATCTAAATAATAAATTAATGTAAAAGAAATAAATTAAAATCATCTATAATGTTTTGAAACATACCTGCAACCTAAAAGTTCAATATTGGTAAAGACTCGAGCTAGACAAACGAGTTTATCCTCGGTGAATCTATCCTTGTGAGCTTCCATGAATCGGCGTCGAAGATCCCAATGTTCGTCCGACTCATGCTCGGTTCTATGACTGTCTATATCCCAAGCGATTTCCATAATCTATGAACAGGACGAATTACACATTCATAACAATAGACTAAATAATCCCAAGATTGAATCAATGTACTGTAATGTTAAATTGACATTAACTACATAACCTCAAAGACATGCTAATATGTTTGATGCTTTAAATCTTATTTCTATGAGGTTTAAATTGATTTAGAATACAATTATGATATAATACTCACTGAAAACTATCGTCTGCGATCTGAATAAAACGAATTTAAACGCCGGCTACAAAAATTCGTATATACTGAATGACAGCTTTAACAGTGTTGTCATCATATAATTAATACATAAACAGAGGCCCGCGGCCCGCATGTGGCCCGCCATTAAATTTTTGGCGGATTAATTTTCTCTTTCACATTCAAATAAATTAAATAAAACAAAATAAATAAAATACATATATTTTATTAAAATCAATAAATAATACACTAATTAAATTATTCTGTAATGTTTCTCAACACATTTGCTAAGTAATCTATATGCGTATTTTTCCAATCTATTCTGACTTCTGCGTACTCGATCGAATGTTGAATTAAATGTTTGGCATCGTCTAAATACTTATTATTTTTGCTCACCCAATCCGCCAACTGTGAATAGTTAAATAATTAAAAATCAATTTATATAAATTATCATTATTATAATTCAATTACCTCATTTAGTTCCGTTTTAGATATTATTTGATTTGTGAGCGCTTGAATATAATACCCAACCGTTGAAGGATTGCCGTTAAAACTAAAATAAAATATTCTTTTATTATTCTATTCGTATGTTTATAATAGAATAAAATAATATTCACTTACTATTTTCTGATATCAGAAATTCGCTCGAATAAAAAGTTTTTAGCAAAATAATAACCTAGTTCGGTACTTGCGATCTTATAAAAAATTCGAACTGCGTCCGATTGTGTTATATCATTCTTGCCCGATATAGACCAATCTAAAAGTCTAAAAACATAAATAAATATTAATAGATTAACCCCTTGTGTGATTTGCCCGAATACAATTCGGGTTGGTATTTTGCTGACACAGTGATTTGCCCGAACTGGATTCGGGCACATCGTACACGAAACTTTTTATAGCGATTTGCCCGAATCCAGCTCGGGTCATTCCCCCACCAGTTTAGAGAACGCATCACGCGCGTTGAGTGACACGTGTCATAATTTGATCTTTCGAAAACAATTACCCACCTTTTTCCAAGAGGTTGACCACTTCTGTGGTCAATGTATACGAGGTTTGAAAAATAAAAAAATCGGTAATTATTTAATCATTACAAACGCGCGCATGAACGTCATGCGCGCGTTTGGGGATTTAACCTAAGGTTGGCAGGGCTGGTTCTCCCCTGAAGTTGGCAGGACTTGATTTCTCCAGAGATTCGACAGAATTGGATTCCTCCTAAGAATGGGAGAACTGAATTCTTCCTAAGGTTGGCGGAATTAGATTATTCCTGGGGTTGGTAGAACTGGTTTTCTAATGTAGCATTTTCAGGTGTAGGGTATAGTAAAATATTTTGAGGGAGAAGGGGGAGGCTCTAAATTGAATTGGGGCCTTTGCTAAATCCACCAAAGCGCGTAGCGAGAAACTTTTAATGGTTAACCGAATACTGAAAACCTCGTTCAGGAAACGTAAGTAACTTTCTTAAAGTAGCTATTCGTTATTATATTAAAACGTTATTCATTTTTGTAATTTAATTTAAGGAATACTGTAATATATATTTTTCAGTGGGGCCTCATATTTTTTTTATCCAGGGGCCTCATAAATTCAGGAAGTTGAGGCCCCCTAGTTTATAGCTACTAATTTACCAACGCAACGATCAAATCCGTTAATATTTTATATTTATCAACCTTTTATCTACCTTTTTGTTAGCCATAACTCAGAAGTACAACCAAGACTCATGAGTAGACGATATTTTTCATTATCGACGCTAGTATTTTTATATCTGTGCCACATGAACTCCCACACTGTTTCATCTCCTTTACGCACACCAAGGCAGTATACTTGTGAACGAAGATCATTCGGGATACTTCATAATATATTCATATTAATTAGTATTAGTATAATAGTACAGTATTTAAAAAAATAATTGTAAAATGAGATACTTATTGGCGACATCTGGTTTATCTTGTTTTATCCACTCGGAAAATAGTTCTAATGCTTTGTCTCTGCATTTTGGTACGTCGAGTCGAATAGCCCATTCGTTAATTAGATTCTGCAATTTATACAACAGTTTATTATTCATTTATTGACGAATAATTGTTTTTGATAATTACATGTAAAAAGACATAATTGACGCAGCTATTTGTATGCAACTTTTCGTTATGGAGTCCTCCAAGCTTATCAAACATTGGTGAAATGATGCTTTTCATATATTTTTTAAATACTCCATAATGTGACGTTCTCCTGAACACGGAATGAAGACTATACAATTTCATAATTGCACCTTTCCATGGTAAAAATTCACTTTCGGTATTGATATATTGTAGTAATCTGAACAACAATGCCATTGATGTAACAAACAATGTCAATTATTTATATAAAATTATATTATTATATACTTGAGAGCGAGAGTGTAGTTTAATCGTCCACTCCATGCAAAGTCCATCGCATCCACAATCAACTGTAAGCGATTCAGCGTCGGTATACCGTCGTGAGACGGACGCTTCAAAGCTTTAACTATAAGCTCCCAATTTTTTTCATCGTATATGACTCTGTATAATCCTTGAATAAATCATATTTATTGTTTAAATCGATTTAACATATGACAAAATTGAATTATTCTGTAATTACCTGACATATTCACATTGAAAATTACCCAACGATCGGAAGCTGGCATATTTTTTAATTCGACTGCGTTGATTTGACGTAACCACTCAGTCGAATAAGAATTTTTGCTCGTATTATCGTTAGAAATATAAGTTAATGGAACCCACCATTTTTTATTAACAACTTGCGTCTGTAATAAATTGATTGATATATTACGCAATATATTTAATGATAATGTTTTATAACATCAAGTAATAAATAATTTCTGTTGCACTTTTAAAATTAATTTAATAATTAAAATAATAGCGATTTTAATAATAAGGCAACTTAAAATGAAGATTTTCAATTTAATTGAATATCCAATCATTTTTTTTTCTATAACGAGCCTAATTTGGGATCATCCACAAATTCTTCTGGATCCACCAACGCCCCCCCAAAAGGCTCCAGCGCCCAAAGTGTCTGGCAAAGTATATAGATAATATCATCATCGTCATCATCATCATTTGCCAGGCACGAGACACTCACTCAAATGGTAGTCGAAAGCAAGAGAGCCTGAGTCTCACACGAGACGTGGGGGCTCTTCTTTTGTGTCAAAAACGCGGGGATCCAAGCCGTCTTGGTATGCGGTTTTTCCCTCTCTTAGCCATTAATGGCATTGGACGTGTATCTTCCACCACTGTTGGATCGGATTTTATCCTTACGACCGTGTCCAACCAAGTAGAAGGGGATTTGCCTCGGGGTCTTCTCTAGACGTTATCTGCTTATAATAAATCACAAGTGATTATTAACCTTGTCGCACAATAGCAATCTTTTCACCTAGGGAAACCTCTTCAAAGAGAGGGTTTTTTGTATTTATTAGGGGTACCCATAAGTAATGTCGTTTTTTCAATGCGACATCTTGAAAATAGTCTCCTTCGGTCTGTTAGGCACTAAGAACGTGTTATAAGTTTATCTTGTGTAGCGACTACATGCTCGTGGCCTTTAGACAAAAAACGGTTTCTTTATCCATCTGACGACAATGGAAGAGACGTGTCCGTTGGAACAACATCTGCGGCGCTGTATACTTTTTCAATATCATTTGAAAAAGAAAGCGACAGAGGCTATGAAGGATATTTGATAGATTTACAGTGACATATTGGATGTCAGGAAATGCCAACGTGTTTGTAAAACGAGCCTCGAAGTGGGCGACCCGTCCAGGCGGATGAAGCAGCCGTGAATTCTGCAATCGAAGACGACCTGATGCTGACCATTAAAAAATTATCCGGAAGGTCGGTACATCACTGGTCCAGTACTCAAGGATCATAAAGAAGCTATGAAGATTCAAAAGAAGATGTTGGGTCCACACGCATTCATGCATGAAATTGAAAAATTCAGGATCTGGATGGGTCACCCTGTTGCGTCATCCTCCATACTCGCCGGATCTCGCATATCTAAGTTTTGCTTATTTCGTTCTGTGGAACATTTTTCTAAAGAGATCAAATTTCAATTCCTTAGAAGAAGTGAATACAACCCTTTCCACACTATCTTCAAATTACGAAACCCAGAGAGTTTTTCAAGAAGGGCATGGATGATTTGAAAAAAAGGTGGCAGAAGGTTATAGATAATATGGGGGAAAAGTTAAATAAAGTATAAGAAAAATTGTTTTGAATTTCATTGAAAAAAACAACATTACTTATGGATACCCCTAATATTATCATAACAAAGGATGTAGGGTATAAAGTCAAGTTTTTATGGTGCTTATTTTAGGGGGACTCATATTGACAGGTCCTCACTGTGATATTTTGTTTTCTATGCGTTTAGACAATATTCCAATTGCCATCCCCTAGAATGACGAAAGAGGAGCGAAAGTATCGAGACATTAATCGGTCAACAGTTTAGGGTTTTCCATCCCAGGGCATACTTGTTCTGTGGTGAGAAATCTAGTTTTGAGCGACCTGAACTTTGTAATAATGGTGGGAGGCGTTACAAAATGTATGCCAATGTTTGGGGCGGTGAGCCAAAAAGTTTTGGAACCCATGGCCTAAACATATAAAAATCCGATGGAGCAAGATGGGATGAATAAGATGGATTAATAATTAGAATTATGTTCCAATAATTCATCTCAAGAAATTTTAGCTGTATGAGGTCTCACATTATCGTGTTAAAAATATGATTTTTTCTATTGAATCTGGCCATATTTAAGAATTTCATAATGAATAATTCCTTTGCAATCCCACCATAGATACAAAAGTACCTTTTTGACAGTTAGGTTCAATTTAGACGTTACTAGTGCCACCCCTTAGAAAGCCAATGTTTTTGCGACATTGTTTCGAGTACATAGCCCACTTCTATTACAAGATGTTGAATTTTGCTCTTATATTATTCATTCATGACACATTCAAACCCGCCCTCATTTTTCACTTTCACTACTCTCTCACTTAGAAATTGTTTGAATCATTTCTGACATTGTCGAATGGTCAAAAAATTAATATATCCCTACAAATATCACTTCACATGCATCAAATTTTGTCTATATAAAAATATCCAAGAAAAATAATCGTTTTAATTACAGCGACGTTTAGCTATCTATTTTAATTGAATAAATGAATATCGGAGACAATGACGCAATAGATATGGAAATTCAGAAATTATTTACGACTTAAACTAATATATTATTCATACATAACATCCTTGCGATACGTAAGCCGTATTATTTTCATAGTTCCTATCGACGGTTATGAGTGGATATCCATTCTGTATAGTCCAACTGTCCATAACTTGTTTTACGGTAATTTCTGGCGGAAGAATTTTCTTCGAATGCGCTGTATCGGTGAGCGATTTCCACAGATCGTCTTTATCAACATTATCGTATTTAAATATCTCCAGATAACTAAATATTATATTAGAATGAATATATTTTAAAATAGTATATTGGATGCATTGTTATTACCTGCTGACACCTTCGCGGAATGCGTCCTCGCCCAAAAATAAATGTAGCATTCTAACGATGGCTGTGCCCTTATTATAAGATATAGGATCGAATATTTCATCAATCATTTTGTTATCTTCGATTTCTATCGATAGCTATACAAATTACGATTATGAGCATTACTGAATATTTTTGAACAACTTAATTTATGTTATATATGTATATTTACCGGATGATTGGTTTGCAACAAGTCGGCTTTGAAAACTTTTAAATAAGTTTGTGCCACCTCTTTTTCGTGAATGTTCCATTCGGGATAAATATGATCGACGGCTAGTGTAGATACGTACGTTGCAAATCCTTCGTTCAACCACAAATCCGTCCACCATTTCATCGTAACTAGATTGCCGAACCATTGATGAGCCATTTCGTGAGCGATGATCTATAATTTCAATATCCCATGTAACATATATACAATAACATATGATAAACTACGTTTATACTCTATTACAATGGCCGTATTCCATTTGTTAATCGTTGATGATGTATTCGAATTGAGAAGTAGGAGATGTTCTCTGTATGTACTAATTCCCCAGTTTTCCATCGCCATTGGATATAAGCTGGGAACTGCTATCAAATCGTGTTTCGGCAATGGATACGGTTGGTTGAAATATTTTTCAAAATATTCTAATACCTTCCGGCTGATTTCAGAAGCATACTGTGTCTATAATAATTCATCGATTTAAAATATATTAATTATTAAAATAAATAATGTTGGGGATACCCAGAATTAATGTTGCATTTACAAAACAAGATGTCAAAGGCAGTCAAAAATTTATAACAGCAAACTATTCGAATATTGTTTTGAGATGAAAAAAATATCAATTTTCCTAGCGTCTAGCGATAATGGGAAAAGTGTGTCCGTCAGAGTAACACTTGCGGAATTGCATGCTGATGCAGTTTCACACGAAAAAAAATGTCTAAAGCCACGAGTAATATTTGAGATATTTATGGTGACATATATCCTGTCATTCGTGACTCCGTTATACGCAGATAACGCCTTAGAGAAGAGAATAAACGAATACAGAGACAAACCCCCCCTACTTGCCTGGACAGTCAAGAGCGTAAAATCCGACACCAACATGGTAGAAGATGTACGTCTAACGCCAGCAATGGCCAAGAGAGGGAAACTCTTTACAAAAAACCGCATACAAAGACGGCTTGGGTCCCGCGGTATGGACACACGAAAGGGGAACCCTCACGTCACGTGTGAGACTCAGGTTCCTCTGGCCCCGACTGCCATTCGAGAGTTTGGTTAAGGCCCATGCCCTCAGCGAGTGAGAGCCTTGTGGCTGGCAAATAATGATGATGCTGATGTTGGGAGATGCTAAGGTTGCTTTATAAAAAATAAATCTGGAAACATTGATTTGGAAAATGAACCTGGAAGTGGACGGCGTAATCAAATGGCCTTCAAAACTGAAATCATAGCAAAGCCAACGACGATTATTAGCAAATTATTTAATAAGATTGGGGTATCTAAGTCTACTACTCAAAGATATCTAAAAAATATCGGAAAAATTCAAAGACAGTGTTTGGGTTCCATAGGATTTGTCCACAACAACAAGAAGGAACATCTCAACATATGCAGATTATTGCTAGAAAAAGAGTAATACCATCCGTTTCTTTGAGATTTAATTACTGGAGATGAGAAATGGGTTCTCTACTCGAACGTTAACCCCTGAACAAAAAGCAATACTAACTCCAAAAGCTAGGCTCTTTAAATATGGGTCAGGTCCACAGCCATGATCCCAGGAGCCGAGCTGTCACCTGGCGGATTGTAACAATAATAATCAGACGAGGCTAGGGCCAATTCGTATTTAATTTACGGACACCTCCCATAGCACACACGTCATTGAATTGGCCTGGATAGCGGCCTGGCTCTTCATAGCTCCGTAGAATCTGTGAAACCATGATTGTGCCAACCGTCATCGCCGCCACGTCCAATACCGGCACGCGACAACACTCGAATAAGGGAAATAATAAAAGAGAATAATTTATTTTAAATTGTTGAAATACATATATCCAAATGGTTGAGTGCGAGATTACGTCAAAAGATGCCATATCTAGTGAAAGACCGTAACATAAATCTGCAACAAGAGAACCCCCGTCCTCATGTGGCTGAACGCGACACAAATCTAATAATCAGGGTTGGGACCACACGCGTAGCTACCTTAAGAGAAAAAGATGCAAGGTATCGGGGCCTTCCCCATCAAGGAGCAATCAGCAAGTCGATACATGGAATGGTTTGCCCGTTTCAAATCTGGCGACACTAGCTTGGAAGATAAGCTAGAAACCACTTTTGGCAGCCGTGGAAGAGGACGAAAGCTTGACAACTTGAATATTGCACGAAGATTACAATGTGGACCATTCAACCATCGTTCGTCGTCTTAAAAAGCTCGGAAAGATATGGAAAGTGGCTGGATGGATCCCCCACGACCAATAAAACCGAACGTGTCCGATTTTCACGTCAAACGCCTGATAATTATGCACCAACCCAAAACGTTCAGATAGTTTGTTAAGTTTAAAGCAAAAAATGAATATATTAGGGAGTAATACCAATAAACTTTCCCTCGGCATTTAGGAGCTACCGTGGGGCCCCTGAGATTTTGGAACATTTAGCTCATACAGTTGCTATCGTACTAAGAACACTTATTAATTTAAAAATTATTAGGGGTTACAATATAAATTGCTATGCATCTGGGCCCAACATTTCTAGCGACTGATTGAGACACTTTATTGCATCCACCATATTCACCAGACCTTCTGTTCTGTTCAAATCGAATTAAAAAAAAAAACAAAAAAATAATACAGCTAACCAGTTAAAATCGATGGATAAATGGCATAACAAAAAGATTTTAAAGTGCCATTCGCCCAAATAAAGATTCTAAAGATGCAAAGGGAATGAGTCTCTCACACTAATGTTCCCCCCCAGTGTCAAACCACGACACTGATTAATTTTATATTAATTCAGAAATTTTATATAATTTGTTTTATGATTATTTAGTCAATGAAGGATAGATGCATTAAATAAATTAATTCCAACGCGCCAGACTATCTATATAAATATTTTTATAAAACATATCCCCATGCCAGTATTATAAAGAATTTCCCGAATTGATAGTTTGCGTCGGTAGACACCTATCCGAGTAATAACTTAGCTCAGTCGAGGTTAACTTATAATATCGAGCATACGAGCCATAGCAATGGTTGATTTAAAATCACAGAAATACTATAAAAAATAAATGTATGATTTAATAAATGAACAATTGAATAATTCATTGATAAAATACGACATTAATTCTGGGTTCTCCTAATATTAATATATGAATAAATAATGTACTTGATTGATAGCATCTTTTCGAGACCAAATCCTGATCGTTACGTTTGAGTCTGTCTTTGTTTTTACATATTCAAAATTTGATACCATAAATGCCACTAGATACGTTGACATATAATCCGACTTTTCAAATTGATCCAAATACCATCCTTTTTTTCCGTCTCTGTAATTAATAATCGATTAATATTAAATTAAATAATCAATATAACCTTATATTGAATTAAATACATTGGAATGGATTTGATTAGCGGCATATTACTAGTCGATTTGAGACCTTCTTTTCGTCCTATGCTGATGGTAAACTGTGCTTTGAAAGCGGGTTCGTCGAAACACGGAAATGCCATTCGAGCTTTAGTCGGTTCAAACTGCGTTATAGCCATCCACCTAAAATTATTTTAAATTATCTAATAATAAAAATACATATAACATTTATTAATATTAATATATCACTCACTCATATTTTCCGGTTTCCATATTTTTATATCGAGTCCGATAAAATCCGGCGAGATTATTCAATAACAACCCTTCGAATGGAATATTTATTTCGTAATTGAACCACGCTTTTAAATACACATCAACATCAATGATAAGGAAATCTACAGCTTTATCGTACGATACATTGAGAACGTTTACTATATTTTTATCATTTAACGATTTAATATATATTTTCTTTTCGTTGATACGTAAATCTTTTGAATGTAATATGATCCTCTTCGTATTTTGTTTGATTTTAAGCTGTAACGAATAATCATATATAATTTATTATAGTGGTAATATTATTTATAAACATTGATTGGTTTATACAAACCTGTATTCTGGATGTACCGTTGAATGTGAAATTTTTATCATCGCCATTCAAATGAGTAATTATAGTGATATCATAGTGTTCTGGCCTAATATAATTCGGTAGTCTGAAGGAAGATATTGTGCTCACAGTCGATATTATTATTAATATTGTAAATAAATATTTATTAGCCATACTTGTATTTATGTATCTATAAAAATTCAAAATTTTAACATTATATCGATTATAACTTTATTCGATAAAAATATTATTTAATTTAATCATATATTTTATATTTAAATAAGAATTTAAATGGCAATAGCATTTTTATTTTTAATATTAGTATATTTGATATTCGTAAATTATAAAAACATCATGTTCGTGGACGTAAAAAAACATAGTAGAGGTAAACAACCAAAAAGAAAAACAGCGAGAATAATACATGAATAAGATAAAAAGAAAATTGTTAATAGAGCTAAACGCAAAAAATGATCGAAAAAACCAATGATGTATCTGATGAGGCAGTGTTTGTCAACCTTTTATTCTGAGCAGATTACTTGAGCCTATAGTTAAGCTTTGGGGATCCAAATTTTGATAATAAAATTATATCATTTATTGATCCAATATTGATGCAATATTATTTTCGTTTCGAACAGGATAGCGTTTTTTCAAAGTCCAGTAATTATTTTATATATTACTGGCAACAAAACCAAATGTCGCCGTTGTTAATAAAACTATTAATGGCGTTCTTTTGGTACCCTCAATTCTAATATTAAAACTGGAGCGTTTGAGAATCGTCGACACATCGGAAGGAATAAAAACAAACCAACGCTTTTTTGTTAAAATTAAAGTGGTGGATAAAAGTTGGATGGTAAAAAGAATATGTTAAAAGGGGATGGCAACAAAGTCCATATTAAAAATATATTTTTTTACACTCTGTTATACCTAGCTGTGCCGATGGGGTCTATTGGGGATCCCATTTTTTTATTTTTATCGAATATGTATCACTTTTTATATAAATTATACATGTCACAAACTTTTTGAATTTGAATAAAAAGAATAATATTATAAATAATCATTTTCTTTTATGCCTCTGATGATTTTCACGCTCGCATCCGGTAGGATGTGCCAAGTGCGAGTGAAACGTAAAAGTAACACATGTTGCGAGAGCTCAGCCTTGCGGCGAGACTTCGCCGAGAGCGTCGTCATTTACGCGTCATATTGATTAGTTAAAAATCCAAAATATTGATAAAATTATGAAGCATGTAATGAATAACTATTTTCATTCTTAGTATAATCCATTTAAAAAAAAAACGTCAAGATATTGATGAAGAAGTCATGTTAGTAAAGTAAAAAAAAAATTGCCAATCATTATCTAAATCATGCCAATCATTTTCTAAAAATATTATAACGGGAGGGTTCTAGAATCTTCGAAACATCAAAAGGAATAAAAATCAACAGTCAATCGGTCGCCTGGCGCATGGTGTAACTGAGACAGAATGTGTTAGAAGGTGATGGCAACAAAGAAACGGTCGCTATTGGTAATAAGAATATACAGTGGAACCTCTTTTAACGAACACTTCGCAAAACGAGCAAAAAAAAAGTGAAAATATTTCTCCCTTAACGAGCGACATTTCGCATAAAGAGTGACGCAGAAGGGGAAGTCACAAACGTATAACGCACTTGTGTGTGTTGGATCGTATTTCACAACAAGAAGTTATGAAGGAGAGCTTGGAGGAAGAGGAAGTAGCAAAGAAACAATCTTCTGACGCAATAAGAGAAATGCGAAAGCATGGGAAACTGTTTCATCGTACATTGAGAAGCATCATCCTAATAAGGAGGTGGCTATACGTGCTACAAACATATTCAATGATAACGCTGTGTCACATTTTCACCAAATTTTAAAGAGTTGGCTAAAACGAATGTCTCTATACAGCTTTCTAGTAAAAATTAAAAATATTTGTCATAAATTAATAAATAATAAGCTAGTTTCGATTTTTAAAAATGTTTTTATCCAGGTTGTTAAGATCTTTAACAATTTATAAGCATGTAATTTTATTTGAATAAACGTTAAAAACAAATATTTCGCATGTAACACATTATCGTGCTTTATATTGGATTTATATGAGAAAATTAGTTTCGCTTAACGAGTGTTTCACACAACGAGCAAGAATCTAGAACGAATTATGCTCGTTATGAGAGGTTCCACTGTATTTCTTTACCCTGAGTTATATCAATATAACCCAAGGTTTTTCGCCCTATATTGAACATATAGTGCCTTGTTATTAATTTATTCCTAATTTTTTGCGACACATTGATTAAAACTGCCTATAAACGCTGTGACGACAAAATTCGTATATTTTTTGACGATTTATGGATGCCATTGAAGTAAATTCCGAAGCGCCATTTATTCAAACAATTTATGGTGAATCTCCTACACATTGAGCTCCTGAGGAAGGTTAACATATCCGCTTACTAACTTAGCTTAGTCGTGGCCAGATTACACGATTGTTGTTATTGATGAATAAATATACAAAAAAACTCGTATTTGTGGCCAAGACGTATCATTGAGTCGATATGTATTGTAATTATGATTGGTTAAAAAATCTATCTCAATTTTCATAAAAAAGTTTATGAATGCTTCGAAATCATTTACGCATTAGGTAAATCATGAATCATTCTTATTCATTTCAAACGAATTATTATGAATAAAAATAGAAAAAGAACAATTGAACACGAATTCTAATTATATATGGTTATAAGGAAAATATGCACTTTATAATTAATGGCGAATGGCATATGATGCACCCATTTATCATTACGTCATTTTAGATGTTACCGGAAAAGTGCGACGATGATAGCCCAACAGTAATTGTGACAAAAGATAAAAACAGTTATCTCACAATAAATAACCTTGAATAGGTTTAATATAATGTTCACTAAATTTCTTAATAAACACTATCTAATTTGATCTAATGTGATATTCAAAACCCCGCTAAAAAATCTTGAAAAACATTTCTTTTTAATACACCCAATAATTTAATCTATGATAAAGCTCTGAAATTATATACGAAAATGAGATTTCTATCAATACTAATACAAAAAAACAATCATCCTAAAGCAGAACCTCAAACACATCTCGAAAGCTCAATTTTTGCGCGAGCATAACCACTTAGAGGGGTTTTAAAAAGACAGTCTCTTTAAAATCTCAAAATAAAGGACAAACTTGCGTCTGGTGATGTGAAAGGAACAATGCATTTTTTTACCAAAAATAACGATAATTAATAAGAAGCACCTATAAGGTTTGATCTGATATCCGATTTAAAAAAGCTATTATTTTTTTAATTAACTTAAAAAACCTTGCTTCAAGTTGTTTGTTAAGATCCATTGAGTGGAAAAGGTTAAGCGATTTTTTTTGGGACGTATGAGATTCATATATTTTATATGCGGTGTTTATATCCGGGAACATATATCACGATTTTTTCCGTGTAAAACGAAGGATAGATGTATATTGACGATCTTCTAAAATGTTATTAGAACAAATGTATTATTCTTGAGTCGTATTATAGATACAGTAACGAAGATTATTGTGTAAAATCTTGATTTTGATTGAATTGACACGTTTCATAGCCAGAACAGGTTTTCTTAAACGAATTATACTACAATGTAACTACATAAAACCAGGGTTTCATAATCAAATATTTTTTAATCAATAATAATTTTGTATGTTTTAAATCAGATACATTTGTGTCAATGTTCGCTTTTATTTTTGAAATCAAAATACGAAGCGTCAAAAAAAATTTATCAGTTTAATACAATAATAAAGTCAGAAAATTTGTGGTGAACTTGTCTGAAATTTGTGGTGGAATAATCTTTATAATTATAATTAATATTTTAAATAGATTTAGGGATTTTTCCTCGAATATGCATTGGGTAAAGATATGTCAATTTCTCTAAAAAAATATAACATCTATTAAATAAAGTGACGTAATGTTTTCAAGAAATATTTGAAAGATTAGCTGAGAAAAATATGCAACAAATATCATAGACAATCGATCGAACAGCATTTATTGAATCCTCTTAAACAAGGTCATCTAATTCAGAATCCTTATAAACTGAAGAAATGACAATGAAAGAAAAGTTACACGTCTCAAAAATGAAAAGGTTGATGACGTGGGAACCGAAAGTTTAAAATTATACTAGTTTCATGTCCGTAATAAAAAAAGAAATTATATTATTTGAAAATGAGGGTGCACGTATTAACTTCGAATTAGTATATAAATATCTGTTGATCGATAACAATCGATACTTCCAACGAGTATGTAAGCTAAACGTACTTTTTCAGCAGCAGGCTGGATACAAAAATTAGATCCAGATTAAATAAAGCTTATTTTATTGTATCTATTGTATTTATTGTCAATACTATGTGCTATTTTTTTTTATTTTAATTGAACATCTATTTGTTTTCATTTCATAAGAAAAGAAATATTTTTACTTTCGTTTTGGAATATTATTTACTCGTACGATTGAACCTATCCAATATTAATCCTTTCCAATCTGTTTATTATATTATCATTATATTTTTTTACAAATTTATTAAAAGAGATATACACTGGGAAAATGAATAAGAAACATCTATATAAGATCCGATTAAAAAAAGACATTGTTTTTTTAACTTAAATTTGGTTAAAGTTGTTTGCTACAAATTATTTTGAGTCAATACGTCTGGCCCACGGAGTGGAAAAGATTAACAATATTTTTTTTAAGTCGGTTAAATGTCCAATGGTATTAGACATTATTTTACGGCTCTTATATTTATGGACAAGACGTTAGAATAGTCGATGAAACTCTATTTTTTGGTGACTTGAAACCTCAATTATCAATTCTTTTATTTTATACAAGCAAGGCTAGAAAGCTTAAGACAGAAATCCCTTGAAACATATACAATTTCTTCGAGAGTTGATAATGCAACTCATTTTGTGTTACCGTAAAGCCCATATCTGAGGATCTATCGACAACCGATCAGGCAACGGTTAGATGGAAATTAACCCCTTGTGTGATTTGCCCGAATACAATTCGGGTAGGTATTTTGTTGACACGTGATTTGCCGGAATGGATTCGGGCACATCGTACACGAAACTTTTTATAGTGATTTTATAGTGAATCCAGCTCGGGTTGAGTGACATGTGTCGTAAATTTGATCTTTCGAGAACAATTACCCACTTTTTTCCAAGAGGTTGACCACAGAAGCGGTTAAACGGTTAAATTAATAAAAAATATATACCATACATAAAAAAATAATATTAAATATAAATAAACGCTAATTCTGAGACCAGACCGGGATCCCGGGATTGGAGGTTTTTGATCCCGAAATCCCGAGATCAATATTTTGGTTCGGGGATTGTATTCCCTATTCCCCCGGTACTAAGTGAGTTGACCTTGTGGACGCCACCTTGCTATCAACGAGCACGTTCGCATGTTCTTTTTCTTCCGTAATTTGTGAGGACAGGTGTTCGGAAACTCTCCGGTAATCAAAGCTATTGCTCTGCTCAACCACTTGGCACTTCATGTAGACATTTTCAATATAAAACATCTCAAGGCATTGATTGATCTTGTATTATTGTTTATGTTTTGTTGTTTATCTACATTTATGTGCTTGTATATATGTATTTATTCATATATATGCGCATTATTCAATCTGTATACTCTTGCTATCTCAATATTTTTATTTTAAAACAATCAAGCATTGTTTAAAAATTAAAATAAATAAATAAACAAAAACCATGCACGTTTCATAATATATATTAAATAATTATAGGGTATAGAGTGGTTTAATTTATTCATTCGTGCTGTGATTGTTATAAGTTGTTTCTAATATAATCGAATGCCTAGTCATATCCACAAGTTCAAGGATTACGAATATATTAATTTTATATATAAAATAATTCTGATTATAATAGAAGGAATACGATATGTAAACATTATTTTACATGATCGTTTTAATAACTCCATTTTTTTTAAAAATATTATATATAACGTGTTTCTTATTCTGTATATCATAATATAAATACTTACAGGAGTAAAATTAAATATTGTGTTGTCCACCACTGTTGTCTGAATCTGTGGTTATACACAACTTGCTCACCGCAAAGCCAGTTTATAACTAAAATACAACACTTAATGCATGTGTGAATATTGATGGATATGGCTCGGGGAATTTTGCAAGGTATCAATGTGTTGTTAATAGATTATTTACTATGATTTAAAAACAATCATTTTAATACAATATAATTAACGTTTCCTGTTGTTGTTTATAAAATAAAAAGTTCGGATAATTTTGATAATGGTCTTGTTTTTTTTTTGTATCATAGGCTCTGTTATTGATGTATACATATTCGCGTTTAATTCAGTGGTCGTCAAACATATTAAGGAGATGAGCCACTTATACATATTCACAGGGTGTGCGTGGGGTGGATTTTGAAATGTCCCCCCCGGCCTATTTTTTTTCCTTTGTAAATTTTTATACTTTTTTATATCACAATATAATAAAATAGATTAAAATTAATTCATATTTAAATATATTTTTTAAAATGATTGTGGTTTTACAAAAATCTATGCAAAATGAGCGAAAATAATTTAACTAAACTTAATAAAATAAAATTGTAACCAAATTATGAAAGCTTTATGAATAAACATGTAAGTTTTAATATTTAAAAAAAATGATTTTCAACAAAAAAATTATAGGCTTTCTTAAACTAGCCGTGCCGTTGGGGTGTATTTGGGACCCCAAGTATTTTATTTTTCTCGAATAAATCTTTTAATATAAATCCTACATGTCACAAACTATGAGTAAATTAATTATTAACTTATACATTTTTCATTATATCTTTCCGGCATCCTAAATATTACGAATCGACGGCAGATATATAAATTTTTAATGACTTTCTTGTAGCATTATTCCTTGTAAAATAATTCAGGTTTGTTACGTTTTCAGGTTATCAGATACAAACATATATCATTATTGGAACAATTGAAAAGATATATTCCTCAGAAAAGTGAACTTAAAAATATTTTAGAATTGACATTACAATTAAAATGATGTATTTTGTATTTACAAAAAAAATACAAGCTTGCTTAACCTAGCCGTGCCGTTGGGGTTTATTTGGGACCCCAAGTATTTTATTTTTCTCGAATAACTTTTTTAATATAAATCCTCAATGTCACAAACTATTTGTAATTGACAAAAAAGTCTATAGAATTAATATTATAAATAATCATTTACCGCAATTGCGAAGAAAAAAGTGCGAGTGAAACCGTACTAGTAACACGTACGGCGAGAACTATGAGACGGCGGCGTGCCTCAGTCTAAGGCGGGACATCGCAGAGTTCGCGCGTCACTTACGCGTCATATTGATTAGGACAAAAATCCAAAATATCGACCAAATTATAAAGAATATCATAACTATTTTATTTTTAGAATAATCCATTTTTTAGCATTTTAAGTCAAGATATTGATGAAGAATTCATCAATATCTTGACTTGAAGTGCTTGGGTTCTATTTTCCATAGTAAATAAACCCAATCAGGCGACGTCGTTGATTTCGTACCGCCGTGACGGATCGGTTAAAGTGATAAGCCCTAGTGGTGCATTGGACTTCTTATATTCTCCTTGGGCACACACAAGAGTGATACCATGTGGTACCTATGTGTAATACATTGCTGACTGCTTCTCTATTTTACTTAAAAAATATTTTTTCAGCGGCAACTTGTTAAGTATATTATTGAAATTTAGTTCGAGAAATATTTCATTTCGGTATCTAATAATTTTATCATTTTTAAAATTTTAAATCTGATAGAATATCCTACGCGAGCTACTGAAATGCCGCTCGCGAGCGACCGGTAGCTCGCAAGCTACCGTTTGGCGGCCACTGACTTAGTTCAACGGCCTCAATGAAATTGGACTATCTAATAACCTCGTTAGATACTAACAATCTCTGCATTTAATGCTGGTTATGTATTTTTTTTAATTATACAAAATATCGATAGTAATTAGCACAATTAGATAAATGGATTATTTATCATTCCCATTAAAAATATTAAATTTATAATATAGAGAACGGATTATACAGAAGGGCAACGATGTATGGCCGGAGCGCTTCGGTACGTCGTACCGTTCCGTCTCATTACAATTTTCGGGGAATAAATAGTTCCTTTTAATGTTATAATATTTTAAAAATTTATTCTGTTCGGTTCGTTTTTTTTTAAATTATAATTATTAAAAGTACAGTCAACCTTCCTATAGCCCGTCCTGCTACAGAGCAGCGTGTGCAGGAGTCCCTCCTACAGTGCACCCTTCTAGATCGCTGTTTTCTACAAAACGTTAAACCTTTTCTAGGTCGAATTAGACAAACCCGTTTTTATGCGATAATTGAAGAAACGCCCATAATATAAAAAAAAGTAAGAAATCTCAAGATTTTATTTGCTGTAAGTGCCTGCATGCCCAAATGTAAATCTTCACTACATTACATATGTATTGCACTATAACAGTGATGGTGAACCTTTTTGAAAGGTGGGTCAAATTTTTGTTCATTATTTTTTTAATACTGGCTTTTTTAAACGCAAGTAATCATGTTAATCAAGGAGTAAAAAAGATGAACCGGCTCAAAGCACTTCGAAAGCGGATATTCATAAAAAAAGGTGATGCTATCTGTTTGGTGGGATTGCAAAGGAATCATATTTTTTTAAGCTTCTACCGGACAACAAAACGATCAATTCTGAAGTGTGCAATCATCAGCTGGACAAATTGAATGATTCATTTGAATAGAAAAGGTCAGAATTGATCAATAGAAAAGTTGTAGTGTTCCACCAGGATAGTGCGAGACCTCATAAAAGTTTGTTAACTCGCCAAAAGCTTTTACATGGATGGGATATACTGCCACAGCTACCATATTCTCCAGATCTGGTACCTTCTGATTATTATTTGTTCTGGTCTCTACAATTTTTTAGACTGTAAAACCTTTACTTTAAATGAGGAGGTCAAAAATCACCTGGATCAGTTTTTTGCCAGCAAAGAACAAAAAAATTATGAACATGGAATCATGCTACTGGCCAGAAAGATGGCAAAAGGTATTGGACCAGAATGGACAATATATAATTTAATAACATTCTTATACACTATAAGTAAATCGTCTTTCAATTTCTTAAAAAAAAAACGAAATTACTTTCCAAGCAACCTGATAGTTACATATACTATAATAAAGAATAAATAATTACTATAATAAAGAATAAAGCTTAAAAAAGGGAAAATCTTTAAGAAGGTAGCCCCCCTTTGTTTGACTCATGTATGACTAACTAACGACGGATCGCAGTGGCCATGGATGACTCACTGCACGTTTATAAAAACATAATCTTAGTTTCTCTGACAATAGAGAATGGATAATTATATTCGATAGAATTGAGAGTTTGCCAGTGAATACAATTTGATTATGTATTTAATCGATCCCAAATCGATATGCCAAAAAAAAGTCATTGGCTGCAAACCATCGCGGCCAAAATGTCGAAACTTGTTCTTTATATTTGTCTAAAAATGCTCGCAATTCTAGTAATACTTTTACATTAACAAGATATTTAGGTAACCTTGTTAAAATGTAATAAAATGCTGCAAAATCACATTACGCTTATAAGGGATTTCGAGTAAAATATGTTTAAAAATTTATTATCTAAACCTGTGGTTCTTAATATGGTATCTGTAAAAAAATATTGAACGCGTTCTTTAATCTGAAACCCTTTTTTTTTAAATATATTTCAATGTTCTTTAAAATGGGTCATTTTATTTTACTCATTTTTATTTTTATCATTAACTGTTTATTTAGTTTTAATCGTGTTCTCATGCTACAAAATTATTTAAGATTAGTTTTGGAAAAATACAGATTTATTGAATTTATCATTTTTTTATCATCATCATGATCATTTGTCAGCCACAAGGCTCTCACTCCCTGAGGGCATGGGCCTTACCAAACTCTCGCATGGTAGTCGAGGCCAAAGGAACCTGAGTCTCACACGTGACGTGAGAGCTCCCTTTTCGTGTCCATACCACGGGGACCCGAGCCGTCTTGGTATGCGGTTTTTTGTAAAGAGTTTCCCTCTCTTGGCCATTGCTGGCATTGGACGTACATCTTGTTGGTATCGGATTTTACCCTCTCGACTGTGTCCAGGCAAGTAGGAGGGGTTTTTCTCAATATTCGTTTGTTCTCTTCTCTAAGGCGTTATCTGCTTACAACGAGTCACGAGTGACAAGTATCGAGCGACCACACATACGCACCTATATAGATATACACAGGCATACATATGCACATCTGCCCAAAACGAGTGTCAAGTAGCCGGTCGCAAGTGATTATTAGCTCTGTCGCGCAATAGCAATCCTTTCATCATGGGAAAGACTTCCTCAGAGAGAAGGAAGAGGAGCGAAAGTATCGAGACTAGACCAATTATTGGTCAACAGATTAGGGGTTTCCTTCACAGGGTATACTGGCTCTGTGGTGAGAAATCCGTTAGAAACCAGATTTATTTATGCACAAGGATATGTGTACACCAACATGTACATATTTTGTTTTATAATATTACTCAAGAGGGGGGGGCTAATTCATACACACTGCAGAGCTACAGCACACCCAAAAAAATTGAGGAAAAATATATTTTTATATATGTATCATGGCCAAAATTGTGCGAGTGTATTGGGCTTCTCCCATTTTCCTCTTTGTTTATATAAATTCGTCTGAGTTTCTCATAACATAAACACATTTATAAATTGTATATTCTTCATAACTTTTTATTGAAAAAATGAATTATTCTAAGAATAATAATGGTTGTTGACGATATGCTTCATAATTTGGTTGATATTTTGGATTTTTCTACTAATCCATATGTCGCGTTAATGACAACGCACACAGCGATGTCCGTCACTCTTATGTTTCCCTTGCATTTGGCACATCGTACCGGATGTGAGCGAAAAAAAACATCTCGCCCGTAGCAACAGAAGCGAATATTGTTGTTATTATTATTTTCGCAATTGTCGACAAGAAAGGTCAATATATAATATTTATTCTCTAGACTTTATGAGAAGTATAAAAAAGTTTGTGACACGTAGGGTTTAAATTAAAAGAGTTATTCTAGAAAAATAAAATACTTGGTGTCCCAAATAGACCCCAACGGCACGACTAGTTAAACAAGCTTGTAATGTTTTTGTAAATAAAAAAATTAGTCCTTTTAATTGTATTGTCAATTCTAAAATATTTTTAAGTTCACTTTTCTAAGGAACATATCTTTTCAATTGTTCCAATAATAATATTTATATAATATATTATATAATAATATTAAAATTGATATATCTGCCGTCGATTGGTAATATTTAGGATGCCGGAAAGATATAATGAAAAATGTATAAATTAATAATTAATTTACTCATTTGTGGAATTTTATTAAAATAATTGTTCTATTGTATAAAATATGTCATTAAAAATAATAATAATTTCTTTCATACATCAGTCATTTTAGGATTAAAAAAATTGAAATAAATTAATATTTAAATTGAATAACGTCCATGCTATATATTAAAAATATCTAAATATATTAATAATGATTTTATCAACAGTGTAATAATAATATTTATTTACTTACTACGATGTAACACATTTTGATAAAAATCAATATGGCTCGAATAAAATTCATCATGAGGAATTTCATAAACTGATTTATATGTTCACTAACCATTTTTTAATCTAAATAGTTAAACATATCAATTAAGTACATTTTATTATTGTAAATATATATACATAATTCGATCAATTTTGCTCACAATTTCATCCGGGAATTATGTAAACAAAATGTATTAGAGAATCTCATATCATACGCACGGCATTAATATAAAATAAATATTTTTTTTATTAATCAAAATGGAAAATTATTTAGTGATGCTCTTCAAAATATCGGTAACCGATTTTATATGATTGTCTTTCCAAGCTAATCTTATTTCGGCAGACTCCAGCGCTTGTTTGATCGCAAGATTTGCGCCGTCTAAGTGTTGTTTATTCACATCAATCCACTTGGAAAACTAAAAATTACGTGCAAAACAATAGTTAGTATCGATATATACAAATTAATTAATTTTATTATTGATATATTACCTCATCCAGCTCAGATTTCGATGAAATTTGGCTAGCGATCGTTTTAATATATCGTCCCATAAATGACGGAGTTGCTTTGAAACTACACAGATTAAATAATATTTTTATAAAAATTAATCATCCCATATATCTGATAGAAATGTAATTAATGAACTTACTATTGTCGAATATATGCTATTTTTTCATATAAGAAGCTCTTTGCTACGTAGTAACCGGTATCGGAATAGCCGATCTTATCGAAAACTGAATGTGCATCCTGTTGCCTAATTCCGCTCTTATCAGAAATGGACCATTCTAATACTCTGAAATAATTCTCATATATAAAATATGAATAAAAGATATATTTTACATATTAATAAATCAATACCGCTTGATTAACCACAGTTCAGACGTGCATCCGAGACTGCGGAGAAGCAAATCTCTTTCGCTGGCTACGTTAGTATTCAGATATCTCTGCCATAAGAATTCCCATTCCGTCTCCCCTCCTTTATTGATACCGATGCAATATACTTCGGATCGGAGATCGCTCGGAATGCTGCATATTAAAATAATTAAATATGAAAATTCATTAAATTCAATGCGATTCATTAAAAAATAACATACTTATTGTTCACGTCGGGATTGGATTGCTTCATCCATTCGGAGAATAATTCCAGAGCGTGTTCTTTACATTTTGGAACATCAACGCGACAAGCCCAGCTACTGATGAGTACCTAACGACATATTTTTCATGATAATCAATTGTAAACTGCAGTTGAGATATATTCATACTAACTTGATGTTTAACGGCATCGAGTTTGTCGGGCGTAGCTACAACTTTGTTGTGAAGACCACCGATCTTTTCAAAAACGGGAGATATTAAGTTTCTCATGTACTTTTTGAACGAACCGTATTCTGGAGTTCTTTTGAATATTGTGTGCATACGACCCAGGCCGATAATAGCGCCTCTCCATGGTAAATATTCGTCTTCCGTGTTGATATATTGAAGTAATCTATGCATGAATTATATTTATATTATTTATAATATGTAAATAAATTAAAAATATGTGAAATATCGGCCAAATAAATGTGAATGCACGAACGTATGAAGAATTTTATATTACAATTTAATAGTCGCATGTTAGATACTTTAGTAACGTATAGTGAAAAACACTAATTTATGAAATCAGTGAATAGTTGTAAAGGAATGAAAATTTAGCGATGCATTACGATGAGCTCAGATAGGGTGATAGAAAATTAAAATCCAATAGTATTGGTTTCAAATGGCTTCACAAATCCGTTATGAGATACATTCCACATGTTTAACCTACTTTTTTTATAAGAATTGTATAAAAAGCATATGAATGTCAGATATTCATATTGGCTCTTTAAAATTTTTGCAAATACAAAGATATACCGGTCACAGCTATTGTCAGAGTGGTCAAATCCCAGTGGGCTGGTCACGTGACAAGGATGCGTTAAAATATCAGCCTCTGAAAAGACTTATGATTAACAAGCCAGATCCCGGATGAAAGGAAGACCAAGGTTGAGGTGTTTGGACTGTGTACAGAGGCACTCTGCATCATTGAAACTCACCGGAAGATGGAGCGACATAGTCGCAGACTCTACAATAGGGCTGCTGCACCTATGATGATGATTGATGACAGAGAGACACTGAGAGAGATTTTTGATTAGATATAAGGCGTAGTTTGCGTTGAAGAAGTGGAAAATTTCTGAGCTCCGATTGCACACCAAGGACTAAACCGCATTTACCCTATATCCTTATATGGAATGCTTGACTGAATTAAATTTTTAACTCTTATACATCATCCAGGAATGATAAATGCAAATAAATATAAAATAATTAAACGTTATCCAATAATCCAGCGATACAATTTTATACAATGATACTTTGCTGTGCCATCGGGGTATTTCTGAAAGTAGAATTTATCGATTTCTCGCGGCGTGTAGTGTACCTCCTATAGTGCTTTTTTCTAGATCATCGTTTTAACGCAAAACGCTAAGTTTTCAAGATCAAATTACATTGCCGCTCGAAATAAAAGCTAATTCCCGTTGGTTGACAACAATATATAACATTGTCATTTAAAATATGTGATTGAAAAAATGTTAGATGTGTTGATTTCCAAAATACAATTAAAAAAAAAACTAACCCCAAATTTTGTATAGGTACCTTGTCTTCTATAAGGCCTGTTTCTATCGCGTGGTCTCTATCTAGGCCCTATAGAAGGATTGATTGTAATTTGTTTTAAAAATATGTATGTCAGATGCATAAAATTTATGAATTTTGTTAGTTTTGTACTGCGTTCACATTTTACATGATCACTCTATAAATATATATAACCTCAATGCTTGACTGTAATCCATTTGACCACTCCATGCCAGATCCATACAATCGATAGTCAATTGCATTCTATTGAGTGCGGGAATTCCGTCGTGAGAGGGCTTCTTTAAAGCGTCGATCAATAGATCCCAATTTTTAGTATCGTACGTAACTCTGTATAATCCTTAATATAAAAAATATCATCAATATAAATCATTAAATTGATACTGTACATTTTGCAATATTTACCTGCCATATTTACATTGAATATAACCCAGCTATCTGACGGCGGCATACCGGTAAGTTCATCGTTGGACGTTTGACGCAACCATTCGGTCGGATGAGAATCTTTGTTCGGAGCTTCTTTGCTGATGTAACTCAATGGCACCCACCATTTTTTAGTAGAAGAATCAATCATTCCTATGTTGTTATGGTATTGCGTCTGAAAATATTCATAATAATAATATGCGTACGAATGCGGTATCGGTACTGTAAGAAATACTCACTTGCGATACGACTGCGGAATTTTTTTCATAATTTCTGTTCACAATTATGAGTGGATATCCACTCTGAGTTGTCCAGCTATCCATAATTTGCTTTACGGTGATGTCTTCGGGGAGTGATTTAGCCGTGTGTGCGACTTCGGTGAGCGATTGCCACAAATCGTCCTGCTCGGCGTTGCTATATTTATATTTCTTCAAATAACTGAAAATATATATTAATTTATTTGATATCTTATGATATATGATTTTATATATAAAAAAAATATTTACTTGCTAAGTCCTTGACGGAATGTATCTTCGCCTAAAAACAAATTCATCATTCTGATGATAGCCGATCCCTTTTTATATGAAATCACATCAAATATTTGATCGATCTCATTAGGATGTCCAATCGGTACTGATACCTGTACATATTAATATAATATATAAATATATTATTAAATTACATTATGATATTATACGAAATTGTATTACCGGATGTGACGTATTCATCGCGTCGAGTCTGAAAACATCGACAAAATTATCTGCGGCATCTTCATTTTTGACATTCCACTCCGGATGTATATGATCAAGACCCAACGTAGACGCATACGTTGCAAATCCTTCGTTTAACCACAAATCGGTCCACCATTTCATAGTGACGAGATTGCCGAACCATTGATGAGCTAATTCGTGAGCAATAACCTGTATTGTGAATCATAATACGACTGTAAATATTAATTTGGAATATATATATTTATAATATTCATGAGTGAATACTCACACTCGCTACTCTGTATTTGTTGGACGTCGACGATACACCAGGTTTGTACAGTAACGCAGTTTCTCTATACGTAATGATACCCCAGTTTTCCATGGCACCGGAATAAAAATCGGGAACGGCAACCATGTCTTGTTTCGGTAACGGATATGGTACGTTGAAATATTTTTCAAAATAATCCAATACCTTTGGTCCGACTTCTGACGCATAATGCGTCTAAAATAATAAAATACATTAATACATCATACGATAATAATTTATAATTAAATCTATGTCGTACGTGATTGATAGCATCCTTTCTGGCCCAAATTTTGAACAGCACGTGAGAATCCGTCTTCGGCGATTGTACGTAATCAAAGTTTGAGATCATAAACGCGACGAGATACGTCGACATCGGCACGGATTTCTCAAATTTATCCATGAACCATTCGTCTTTATTGTCCCTGTGAAATAATTTTAATCAGTGAACGATGTTGAATAGGATGTCTTAAATTATTGATCGTACATTGGCGTAGTTACTGTTAGCGGCATGTTGCTAATGGAACCGAATCCTTTCTTTCTTTCGATGTTTATGCTGAACGTCGCTTTTAAAGCCGGTTCATCGAAGCATGGGAATGCACCTCGAGCATACGTCGGCTCAAATTGTGTTATGGCCAACCATCTACGATAAAAAAGTATATAAAACATGTATATATTATTAATATAACATATTACTTACTCTTTTTCTCCGGTTTCACTATTTTTATAACTGCTGCGATAAAATCCGACGAGTGAATCCGATATGTTAGCGTTGAACGGAATCTTTAATTCGTATTTGGATTTTTCTTTCAACGGCTTATCGATGTCTATCATGAGGAAATCTACGTCTTTATCGCACGTTACATTCACAACGTTGAAAACATTATTTTGATCGTCCAGCGATACTAATTTAATATTTTTTTCGTTTATCGTCAATCCTTTTGAATGCAAAACTATGCGTTTAGTCTCTTCTATGATTTTTACCTGCGCATAATATATATATTTATATAATATCTATACAGAAGAATTAATAATATTTTAAAATATACCTGTATTAGAACGGTACCGTCATATGGGAAGTTTTGTTTCTCCTCCATATTAGTTTTTATAGTCAAATCGTAGTGTTCCGGTATGACATTGTTCGGTAACCGATATGCCGTTAGCAGTCCAAAAAATGTGGTCAACGCCAACAGTTTCAGACTATTTTTACCATCCATCTTTATTTTATCTGAAAAAAATATATACAATCGTATCAAATTTTACAATAAAAGATTAAAAAAACTTGCATAACCAGATCCAATCGTTAAGTGCATATCCATGCAGAAAATAACTGGTTTTATCGTTGATAAAAACAAATTATAATGTGCTTTAACGTATAATTTATGAATATTTATCTGTGATTGTGGCATATTATTAAAAATTTTCTCATGCAATTATCGATATCATACCTTTCGACACTGCATTCTAATTAATTTAAATAGGCGATGATAAATATTAAATTAGAGCGATAAGAATTAATATAATTTGTTTATGAAACTAATTAATTATTTCTTTAAAAATTATTATTATATAATTTGAATTAACGCTGTATTTTTAATGGCCCCAAATTTGAAAGTGGGTCTTGAATCTGTGTTTATCCTTATAGTTCAACGACTCTAGTTCAATGACTTTCTTTTACATGCACTTCCACCATAACTATATCGTAATGCGATTCTAGACGATCGCTTTAACAAGATTAACCATCAATCAACGTTTTGAGACAGACACTCGCCATCTCATATTCGATGATTGAATCGTCAAAACAATTGTGGGCGATGATGACACTTACTCGATGGTAAACGTGTGCTAATACTCTGTTACTCTGCCCTGATGCCAGTGGACATGGATGGACACAACTGGGCTTCAGCGGTGCCAGTCCACTACTAAACTAAACTCTGCATAGTTGTCCAATTAACATTAAATAACCACACCATCATGATTGTCCCGACCGCAGGGCCACGCGAATATAATTTCGGATCTAAAAACAAATTAAAACTTATCTACCCACTAATGCATATTATACAACATTAAACATTAAGTTTAATTTCTATAATCTTGTTGCACGTATTTATTTAGACATTATTTCTTGCAACTATGAAATTTTTCATGATTTTTGTTAGTGTTTCATGAATTTAATGTTTATTTTATTGGCGTAGCCCTGTCTAAGTTTGAGTCACTAGACTTGGAACTAATGCCAGCGGACAAATAATACAATACTTTATTAGTTAAATGACGGAAACACAAATTTTACAAGAAAACATCGGGTTCGCAAACCGTGACGACTGAACATCCTCACAAATTGCTCTTAACAAATATAGTGGCCGTAATCGTCGTGATGATGACATTTTTTCTAAATTGATTTCAGCGATAAATTATTGTCGTTTCCGTAAAAAAATCGTAAAGATTATCCCCTTTTTTATATTTTAATTTTAATATATAATATTAATATCCGTTTGACTTGGAGGCGTAGCTTAGCAGGGCTGGCACTGACGTATTTAATATTAATTGGTTTATTTTTTTTTATTCATTGCAAGGATAATTTATAACAAACAAATATACGAAGTTTTCCTCAAAACATTTATTCATTAATATTAATTTTGCGTTTATTAACCTGCGTCAAATTAGTCCCCATTAGCGCTTTTTAAAAACATCAAAGGTCTTCTGCGTCGCAAATTTCGGTATAAAGCTCAGAGGTACAAATTCTCTAATATTGTAAATATTGGTAAAACGTCGTCCATTCATTTTTTGTCTCCGTGTTAAGGAAAATGTCGCATGCCTAATGAATACGAAGGCTGAGGCATCATAACAAACTTAATTTAATTAAAAAATCTTATTACATTATACATTCACCAAAAGGATAAAACTTACTACAGCTTGCAAAAATCATAAATACCATATATTTCTTAACAAATCCTGTACACCCAATTCTTTTTTGGCAGAGGGGATACGTTCCAAAAACTAGTGTAAAAGAAGACTACGTAATATTTTATACACATTTTGGTGATATGAAATCTTTAAACTCAAATACCAATCGAATCAAATAACTATTTTGTTTTATCTATATATAAAACATTTAAATGGTTTTCTACTAAAGTATATTCCCTATTATCCGTATGCAGATTATCCGTGCATGAATTCAAGTCATTTATAAAAATAATCGAAAAAGGGGAATATAAATAAACCTATCCTATGCTATTTGGGAACCCAAGTTATTGTTTTTTTCGAATAACTCTTTTTTTGTCTAAAAAAGTCGAAAGAATAGATATTATAAATAATCATTAGCCTTTATTGTCTGCAATTGTGAAAAAAATAAAAACAACAATATTCGCCTCTGTTGTCACGGGCGCGATGTTTTCTCTCACTCGCAGCCGGTGCGGAGTGCCGAGTGCGAGTGAAACCGTGCGATTGACACGTGCGGTGTGGGCTCCGTCTAGGATAATCCATTTTAAAAATAAAACGTCAATCAAATCTTGACTTGAAATGCTTGGGGTATATTAAACAAGATTTTTTGATGATTGGAAAAGCAAAAACTAATGATTATTAGCCAGAAAGGGGCCTGTATAGATAGTAAATTCTTTCAAGATTGGTTAAAAAATAATTAGATTCGAGAAGTGAGATATTTTTTTTGAACAATCAGAGGTGGCACATAATTCTTCTTCACATCTAATGTCACTTCTTTAATTCAATCCATTGGCCAAGTGATTATTAAGAATCGACAATACCGTCCTGACTTCTTGAAACCCTTTGTAACAAAGATGATGACTTCAATTAATTCTGAAAAAAAATACGATACTAGATGCGATACAAAGAGTAACTCAACCTTGGTACAAAATAAAGACTCTTTTGATCGTGGAGGAAAATTTGATTAGATGTACAATGATTTTTCTTGTATTCTAACGAGCACGAAACAAATAAAGTAAGAAATTTACAAGAGTTTGCAAAAAATTGTAAAGAAAACATTGGTTTTCAAGAGAAAACGATAATGGAGATGAAAGTGAAGATAGAAATTATCAATCGTATTAGTTACATATATCTAGTAATTGTTCTTCATTAAGTACTAGATGTCAATTCTTAAATATATAAAACTATTAATTCTCTAAGACCTTCTATGTCAATAGTATGTACAAAACATTTTTTAATCAATTCAATTTTCAAAATCTTCAAAAAAAAAACTATTTGTAAATACATTTAGCCCGGATCTGAAAAAAAATCGAATTATCTGAAATCCAGATATCATACAATTTTGAGAATGTATTTTATTTTTATTTCTGAAAATATCATTTAAGATCTACTTCTCCTCAATACTATCCATTCTATAACACAGAAGGGTTGATTTCGTATGTGAACAATATAGTTTAATAAGTTCTCTAAGAGCTTTTTGTGAAAAAGTAATAGCAATACAATTTTTTCAGTCTTTCAATATGATATCTTTTTCATGGATTTACAAGAGAATTAAAGCTTTTAGATAATTCATTTATCGATTTTGTCCGCTCTTTGTAATAGTTGAAACCTCTCTAACATAATCTTACCACTATTTTCATGTTAAGTAAATTCCGATTCAATATAGAACTTTTAAAAATATTTAAAGATCATATTAAATCGTATTATATGGCGCGCTTTTCAGCAAAATATTTATTATTATCGCCCACGTTTCTACGCACTCCGGATGTTATTTGAACGCGATGCTGATTATACAGTGAATTCTTCGGCGATTATCTGGTTTCTGTACTTGGTCAATAATATGATTAATAAAAAAAATATATACGAGTTGCAAAATCGATCCGTTGAAAGCTAAATATATGCAAATTTCTTATTTTAGCGATATCAATTTTGTATCGTGTATCACCTTGAGTCGTCGTATCGAGTTTCGTTTTTTCACGCCTCATTAATTGTGTCAAAATTATAGTGAGCTCGAAAACCACTGGATTGTGCCTAATACAATGATGGAGATAAAAGAACGTGTTATCTATCTTCGATATATATATTTAGACATATGTTGTATTACATCAATTTTGCAATAAATTTTCATAATAAACACACGGGCTCGCTTCTTCTTAGAATCAAATTTTTATTATTTCCAAATATTTATACTTGATTATATATACTTTTTATATTATTTTGTACTGAAAGCTTTTTTTTAGACAATGCCATGTAAAAATCATGTTTCTGATTTCTAAACAAAAAATAAGCTAATTATTAATTAGAGAGAACTATTTTGAAGTTTAATAAAAATTCAATTATTTCTTTATTGATGGTTTAAAAATAATCCCATGAATCGCAATTACGACATATTCGAGAGAAAGACTATCTACTTTAAAAAGATTAATGTAAAATTACAGTATCACCATATTTTGAGAAGAGCCATTATTTGATTAAATATTACTAACCTAATAAGCGACGCCCCGCTCCCGGATCGTTTTCTACCCTGGCACAGCACGATATTTTTTCTCGCTCATATCAAAAACAATTTTGTTGTTTTTACATATACTTTTATTGAATACAAAAAGTTTGGGACTAGTAGGATTTATATTAAAAGAGTTATTCGAGAAAAATCAAAAACTTGGGATTCCAATACAAAATCGGCACGGCTAGGTTAAAACCATTTTTTTACAAGCAATAAACAGGTCTCTGAATATAAATAAATGTTATAAATGTGGTCAGGAATTTGTCTTGTTTAAATATTCCTTTGCCTAAATTTCTAAATTTGAACTTATTCCCTAAATTTAAACTTATTTAAGATCTATTGGTAATATGTTTTTATTATTAATTCAATATAGGCTTTACACTTCAAATTGGACGTTTTACAAATCAAATTGGACGTTTTACAAATCGAATTGGACGTTTTTCAAATCAAATTAGACGTTTTACAAATCAAATTGGACGTTTTACTAATCAAATTGGACGTTTTGCAAATCAAATTGGACGTTTTACAAATCAAATTGGAC